>CAKNYM010036627.1:8397-22492 GCA_932195095.1 Andricus curvator | reverse complement strand
ATTTTATTATTTGTAATGATATTTTTCTTTTTTAATTTTAAAATTTCATTATTTTGTAGCTAATATATAAATCAATAATTATTTGTAATAGAAAATGGGTATTAAAGTATTATGGAAAAATCAATATAGGAATAAATAATATCAGTGTCGATCAGACTGGGGAATACCCGGGAATTTTTTTTAACTAGGAAAAACGGTGATAAACCCGAGAGTTTTATTTAGGACCGGGAATTTTTTTTATTTCATTGTAAAATCTACTTTTATCTACTTTATCTTCTTCTTATGCTTGAAAATTATAACTTCGTTTAATGTTTATTATACTTCAGTCTGTGAGTGAGAATAAGATTGACACGGTATATAAATAAAGAAATCATAAATCGAATGTAATTAATTCTTATAAATATCACCATTTTTATGTACTTTCATAGGAATGATCTGAAATAGATCACAAATGAGGTTTGATTAAACTGTGTACAGGGAAAAATGCTTAATTTCAATGTTGTCAATAGGAAAACGAAGAAACAGGGTACATAATTTCTATTTTAAAATTTATGTGAGGGACAGAGGCAGGGTATATTAATTTCAATATTAAATAGGAGAATTACCTGAAATTAATTTTAAAGCTGAAATGTAAAAAAATAATCTTAGTAAATAATTTATTATTTATAAATTTGTTATCCCATTACCAAATACTTTAGTCTTCAAAACTGTTTTAAAAAATGAATTCACGTCTTCCCAATTTTCAGAGCTAAATAATTATTTTATTTTAAAAGGAATATTGTCTACAAAGCAAAAACTGTATTTTATTATTTTATAAATAAAATTTTTTAATTTTTTATTATTAGTAAAAAGAAAAAAAATTACTTCGAATTTTACTTTGTTTTACGTTCAATGGAATTTACTTTTAATATATACGAAAGAATTGTATGTATGTAAAAAAAGGTCTCGGTGGATTTGTGTGGGGTCCTTGTTTGATTGAATCTTAGAATTTGCTTCAATTTAATAACTCAGAAATTATGTAATTCGATCAATTTAAATGTAGGATATTTTGGAATTCGGGATTCTTATTTTTCGTGATTGTTTTCGGCAATTAAAAATATTTTCATTATTTTAAATGAAGGAAATAAATTAAAAATTTTTTTTAAATATAAAAAATAAAATAAAATTTTGCCTATTTTTAAACGTTTAAGATTTAAGACTTTTTTTCGTAGAAATAATCTTTTGTCCACTAAATACAATGTCATTTTCCGGTTTCGGTAGCTACATTTAAGTTGCAAAATAAGATAACAGAATTATCTATAGGGAATATAGTATAAGTTACTACAGGTTTTCAAATTTGTAATATAAGGAATATATTTTATAAGAAAAATTGAGGTTAGATTGATAATGTATATCATTCTCAAACCTCAAGTGGTTTTCAATTTTCAAATTTTGTATTTCATTTTTTAATTGATTTTAAACTATAATACTATAATAGTCGATATTCATATTTTAAACCATTTTCAAAAGTTTTAAGACTTTTTTAAAAAAGATTTTAAACTTTTTTGCATTATAATACTTTCTTAAATTTTCATTGAATTAAATATTCAATATTTATAATATTTTATCAAGGAAAATAGAATGCATATGAAATTATGAAAATCACAGCTTTGTTATTTCTTATAAACACTTCATAAAACCTTTAATGACTTGTATATCTATACTTAATAAATAAATAAATAAATAATGATTCACAGGACAGAAAGCCTTACACTATACATTAGGGTGGGTCGAAAATAAATACTTTTGGAATTCAAAATTGCTACAACGCGGAAAAGTAGCATATTGTGGTCCTAAGAAGGTATAATTAATTTGGAATCAATCGACATGCAGCTTGGTTACCCGCGCTCGAAAAAAAGGTTTCAAAAATTTCTTGTTTGCAGAGTTTTAGAATTTTATTGAGTTTCAATTTTTTTTCATATACCTGGAGGTCAAAAAAGTCTTCTCAATTTTTTTCGGATTTTAATCTATCATTTTCTGAGAGATAATTCCTATTTAATTTACCATTGTTTTCGGAATTTTTTTACCACGTTTGCAAATAGGAGGAGAATTATTTGAGGTACATGAAAACTTTTCAGTGACAAAAATGAATTAGAAAAAAAAATCCCCAAGACCCAGGAATTGAAATTGGCGATACAGCGAATTTTGGAAATTTTGGTATTTCGTGAACTTATCTTTATAACTTGTAGTTTGAACATTTTTGTGAGCATGTGTGGATTTTTGAAACATAGACATACGCTAGAAAAAAAATCGAAAAGACCCAGGAATCGAAATTGGAATGAGGGCACATTTTTTTATTTCGGAATTTTGTATCTAGCAGAATTAATTTTTTTTTTATTTATAAGTTTAAAATTTTCTGAAATTGCATGAAAAAAGAAAAAAATGGGTGAAATAGCATGTACAAAGAACGATACCTTCTTTCAGTTCGAAAAAGAATTGCATCTAAGGAAATCAGGTTCATAGGTAACTTTTTAAATTCAATAAACACCGATTCAGCATTTTTAAAAGTTGCTGTTTTCAATTAAGATTCCTGTGTCATGTCGACTTTTTTTCTACTGTATTTCTAGGTTTGAAAATTCCACACAAGCTCGAAAAATGCTAAACTTATAAATAAAAAAAATTAATTCTGTTAGATACAAAATTCTGAAATCAGAAAATTTGCTGTCATTCCAATTTCGATTCCTGGGTCTTTTGGATTTTTTGTAGTGTATTTCT
The DNA here is from genome assembly GCA_932195095.1 of Andricus curvator. Classification (NCBI taxonomy): domain Eukaryota; kingdom Metazoa; phylum Arthropoda; class Insecta; order Hymenoptera; family Cynipidae; genus Andricus; species Andricus curvator. The sequence goes on along the minus strand of CAKNYM010036627.1, from coordinate 19,738 downwards.
ATATTTAAAAAACACACACATGCTCAGCAAAATGTTTAAACTACAAGTTGTGAAGATAAGTTCATGAAATACCAAAATTTAAAAATTCGCTCTATTGCCAATTTCGATTCCTGGGTCTTGTCGATTTTTTCTAGTGTATTTCTATGTTTAAAAAATCCACAGATGCTAACAAAAATGTTTCAACTACATGTTATGAAGATAAGTTCATAAAATACCAACATCAAAAATGTTAAAATTCGCTGTTTTGCCAATTTCGATTCCTGGGTCTTGTGAATTTGTTTTTCTCGTGTATTTCTATGTTTAGAAAACCCACACATGCTCACAAAAATGTTTCAACTACATGTTATAAAGATAAGTTCACAAAATACCAAAATCAAAAATTTAAAAATTCGCTGTATTGACAATTTCAATTCCTGGGTCTTGGGGATTTTTTTTTCTAATTCATTTTTGTCACTGAAAAGTTTTCATGTACCTCAAATAATTCTCCTCCTATTTGAAAACGTGGTAAAAAAAATTCCGAAAACAATGGTAAATTAAATAGGAATTATCTCTCAGAAAATGATAGATTAAAATCCGAAAAAAATTGAGAAGACTTTTTTGACCTCCAGCTATATGAAAAAAATTGAAACTCAATAAAATTCTAAAACTCTGCAAACAAGAAATTTTTCAAACCTTTTTTTCGAGCGCGGGTAACCAAGCTGCATGTCGATTGATTCCAAATTAATTATACCTTTTTAGGACCACAATATGCTACTTTTCCACGTTGTAGCAATTTTGAATTCCAAAAGTATTTATTTTTGACCCACCCTAATGTATAGTGTAAGGCTTTCTCTCCTGTGAATCATTATTTATTTATTTATTTATTAAGTATAGATATACAAGTCATAAAAAGTTTTATGAAGTGTTTATAAGAAATAACAAAGCTGTGATTTTCATAATTTCATATGCATTCTATTTTCCTTGATAAAATATTATAAATATTGAATATTTAATTCAATGAAAATTTAAGAAAGTATTATAATGCAAAAAAGTTTAAAATCTTTTTTAAAAAAGTTTTAAAACTTTTGAAAATGGTTTAAAATATGAATATCGACTATTATAGTTTCATAGTTTTCATGCTTCTTTAAAAAAATATCATTAAAAGAAATTATGATTATTTTACTGAATTAAAAATATATATAAATTATTATCATTCTAAATTCACAATATTTAAAATCAATTAAAAAATGAAATACAAAATTTGAAAATTGAAAACCACTTGAGGCTTGAGAATGATATACATTATCAATCTAACCTCAATTTTTCTTATAAAATATATTCGTTATATTAAAAATTTGAAAACCTGTAGTAACTTATACTATATTCCCTATAGATCATTCTGTTATCTTATTTTGCAACTTAAATGTAGCTACCGAAACCGGAAAATGACACAGTATTCTCGAATGGTCACCCATCCAAGTAGTAACCGCGCCCAACGCTGCTTAACTTCAATGATCTGACGAGAACTGGTTTTTTCAGCGTGGTTTGGCCGTTGGCCAAACACCCCTATAATGTGTGTAATATTATAAAAAGTAATTTCAACAGCCAAAACCGGTTTCAATTAGCAAATAAAATAATAATAATTAGAAAGAGGAAACTTACTTAAGGAATGACCCCCCCCCCCATAAGTAAGTATTCGCCATATTTACCCCCCCCCCCCCCCCTCTTCCCATGAAGGCATAAAACCTGAGGTAATTAATGGACGGTCCCTGTACGAATTGAAGGAATGTGTGTGGGGTCCAGGGGACCCCAGTTTTTGGTGGACAGGATTGTTGTATCGTGGACAGACCAGTTTCTATTTAGGACCCGCGGCTACCGCAGGAGCTGAGCAAAGGCGGGGCAGACGTCAGGCAAATGAAAAGCATCCCTAATTTGAAACTGAGAGGTGAAAAGCAAACAAGTGCCAAACCTGGTTCCCGCATCCTTTTCTTCCTCAAGTCTCTCCCCAATCCTCCAATTATGGTCCATTTACCTAGGACGCAGCGGGTATCCCCCACAGATCCTTTAAATGTTTGCATCTTTAAATATGTACCAATTAAAACTGAACCCAATAACCAGACACGTATAACCACGTTGACCTAGACATTCTTCAAAAAATTGGGAAATCACATTCAGAAATAATGCAATAATGGTAAGGGAACTTCCATTAATTATGTAAGGACGATTTTTGAAAACTTAGAACCCTTTCCCTCTATTTTAAGGATTTCTAATATTTCTGTACACCCCCACCCCCCCCCCTCTGAAGTAGGATTTTATATTTTTTACTAAATATATCAATAATATACGAATTATTTTCACTGTAATTGAGACTTCAAAAGATTTCAAAGGATTTTAAGGTATTTCGAAACGACTTAAAAGCATGTCAAAAAATGAGAGATTTTTAAGAGAATTTAACGAGATTAAACAAGTTTTAGGGTACATAAAATAATCGCGAGAGGTTTCATAGATTTAAAATGAATTAAAAAGATTTCAAGAATTTGAAGAAATTAGTAGTACAATTTCAAAGAGAATCTCTTCGTTATCAAAAGATACTGAAAAGGGTTTTAGGAAATTTACAGAATTTTTAAAGAGATTTCCAGATAATTTAAAGGAAATCATGAATTTTAAAGGACTTTAAAAGGATATCAAGATATATATACGGAAAAATTTTAATGAATTTTATAGGATAAGGTAATTTTAATCAGATTTCGAAAGATTTCAAAGGATTTTAAGGAATTTCAGCGAATTTTGGGGGATTTAAAGGGATTTCGATGATTTCTTGGGATGTCAAAGGATTTTAAGAGATTTCAAATTTTCAAAAGATTCAAAACTATATCCATTGATTTTAGAGAATTTCAAAAGATTTTACGGAATTTCAAAGGATTTCAAGGGATTTCGAGTAATTTTAATGGCTTTTAAAAGATGTTAGGCGATTTAACGAAATTCAGAAAGACTCCCACGAATTAAAAAGATTTCAATTAATTCTCAAGGGATTTCAAAGAGTCTCGTAATATTTCCCAACATTTCAGGAAATTTCAGGGATTCTAACCGATTTCAAGAGATACTGAAAGATTTCGACGAAATTTTAGGAATTTTGAGGTGTTTTAAGGAATTGAGAATAATTTCGGCGGATAATAAAGGATTTTAGGGATATATTTTGAAGGAAAATACGGGATTTTAAAGGATTTCACAACGATATCAAGAGATCCCGAAACATTTTTACGAATTTTGCAGAATCAGGTGATTTTAATGGGATTTCAAAAGATTTGCAAAGATTTCAAACGATTTTAAGGGACTTCAATGAATTTAGAGAGATCTAAAGGGATTTATATGATTTGATTTAATAGGATGTCAAAGGATTTAAAAGATCTTAAAAGATTCAAAACTTTATACACGGATTTTAGAGAATTGCAAAACATTTGATGGAATTTTAAAGGATTTCTGAATATTATAAATGATTTTACGGGATTTCCAGTAACTTTAATGGCTTTTCAAATATTTTAAGAAATTTCACGATTTTAGAAAGATTCCCACGGATTTGACAGATTTCAATTAATTTTAAAGAGATTTCAAAATTTTCAAGAGATCTTGAAATATTTCGAAATATTTCATGCCATTTCAGGGATTTTAAACGATTGTAGGAGATTTCAATAGATAACCAAGAATTTTGAAGAATTTTTAATGTATTTTGAGATATTTTAAAGGAAATCAAGGGATTTTAAAGGGATTTCAAGAGATACCGAAGTATTTTTACAAATTTCGAAGGATCAAGGAATTTTAATGAGATTTCAAAAGAATTGTCAAGATTTTAAAAGATTGAAAGAAAATTTCACGAATTTTAAGAGATGTAAAGGGCTTTCGATGATTTCATGGAATGTTAAAGGATTTTAAGAGATTTCAAAAGATTCAAAATTATATCCACGAATTTTACAGAATTTCCTCGAGAATTTCAAAAGATTTAACGGAATTTCAAAGAACTATGAATATCATAAAGAATTTGCGGGATTTCGAGTAATTTTAATGGCTGCAGGGATTTTAAGAGTTTCAGAAAGATTCCCACGGATTTAAAAGATTTCAATTAATTTTGAAGGGATTTCAAAGACTTTAAGGGATCTCGTAATGTTTCGAAATATTTCATAAAATTTCAGGGATTTTAATCGATTTGAAGAGATTTGAAGGAGTTTAATTAGATTTCAAGAATTTTTAAGAGATTTTGAGATATTTTAAAAAAATCACGAGTTTTAAAGGATTTCAAGAGATACCAAAGTATTTTAACTCATTTTAAAGGATCAGGGGATTTTAATATGATATCAAAATATTTGCAAAGATTTCAAAGAATATTTAAGAATTTCAATTGATTTTAAGAGATCTAAAGAGGTTTCGTTGATTTCAAAGGATTTTAAGAAATTTCAAAAGATTGAAAACTATATCCAGGGATTTTAGAGCATTTCAAAAGATTTAGCGGAATTTCAAAGGATTCTTGAATATTATATAAGATTATAATAATATGATGTTAATGTTTTTGTCTACGAGGTCTAAAATCAATATTTTTTTTATATTGATTCTTAATTTTATAAGTTGTGAAAAAAAATTCTCTAGCTCCGCTGGGATTCGAATACCAGGTCTGTCAGATTTCCGGTCTGATGCTTTAAACAATATAAGATAAATAATTAATATATAAATATAATAAATAAAATATATATTTTATATAAGATTTTAAGGGATTTTGAGTAATTTTAATGACTTTAAAAATATTTTAAGGGATTTATCGATATTCCCACAGAGTTCAAAGATTTCAATTAATTTTTAAATTTTAAGAGGTACCACAGGATTTTGACGGAATATTCGGGATTTTGTAAGGTTTCAACTTTTTAAGGAATTGAGAACGATTTCCGCGGATTACAAAGGATTTTAAGGGTTTTTAAGAGATTTGAAGAAATTTTATGAGATTTCGAGATATTTAAAAATAAATCACAGGTTTTAAAAGGAGTTTAAGGAATTTTAATGAATTTTAAGAGATCTAACGGGGTTTCGATGATTTCATGGGATTTCAAAGGATTTTAAGAGATTTTAAAAGATTCAAAATTATATCCGCGGATTTTGTAGAGAAAAGAGAATTTTTGAAAGATTTAACAGAATTTCAAAAAATTTAACGGAATTTCAAATTATTTCTGAATATTATAAAGGGTTTTAAGAGATTTCGAGTAATTTTAATAGCTTTTACAAGATTTTAAGGGATTTCACAAGATCTAGAAAGATTCCCAAGAATTTGAAAGATTTCAATTAATTTTGAAGGGACATCAAAAATGTCAAGGGATCTTGTAATATTTCGAAATATTTTATGAAATTTCAGGGATTTGTTAGCCCTAGAACTTAATAAAATTATTTGAAACAGATGAATAAAGTCAGTTTTAATCAGTTATTTTGTTGTAAATTTATCCTTTGCACGTCATCCCCTGTCTAAAGAAGCTTGACTAAGAACTTAGGGGTGTAAAATTAAAAATAAGTTCTCATAAATAGAGGGCTCAAATTTTTCAAGAAAATCAAGAGGCCTTAAGCAATTTATGTACATGATATACAAAGTTTTCAAATTTTAAATTTGGTGTCCTAAATCTTATAATATTAACATTATACAGAAACTAAATTTGTAAAACAATGAAAATTGTCCAATATTTGAAAAAGTACAGAAATGGTTATTGACTCAGGTCCAATTAAAAAAAAATATCGAAATGATCAGTTAGTGATTTGGATGAATCGAGGGATATTTTAAGAGGCAATGATTTTAGGAGGACATGACACTCGCCCACGCTATCATACCTTGTATGGTGAATGCATTTTGGTGACCAGGTACGTTTACGACTTGCAATTTTACGATCCTCACAAGCATTGTACTGATTTCAAAAGAAGTATAAAGGAAAACAAGTTTTGTAGAAAATAAAAAAAAAATTAGAGCAAAAAGAAAATATCAGAGTGTTGTGAAAAATTCAAATTGTACAAGCACTTTGAAATATTGTACAAAAATTTTAATTACGAGCCAACAAATACGCATTTTTACAACATTTTAAATTAATTAATCATTTTACTAATAAGCTCTAATACTTAAAATATGAAAATATATAAGAAAATTGCTACTAACGGTTCGCTGCTCACATGAAAACAATACAAATAAATATTTCTTTATATTGTAAAGAAGATTTTTTTATTGAATTTAGGGTCGATAATATTTATTTCTGTTCTGCAGTTAATTTTTTTCAATGAAATAAGAATTAGATAGAAGTTAAAAGTTCGGAATAACGAGTGATTTAGAAAGATTTTTTAGGCATAATCTCGGATAAGTTAAAGAAACCTCTGAAATACCGTAATTTCCCTGATTTATCGCGCGAAAATTCTTTGAAAGTCAGGATTTTCAAGAAAGAAAAGATTTGCAATTTCTTTCAAACCATTAAAATCAATTGGAAATTCCTTCGCATACCTAATTCTTTAAAATTCGATAAAGATGTTAAAGCTTTTCGCAAATTGCCAGGGATTAAAAATTATAATATTGCATTGACGCGTCATTTTCAAAGACTCCTAAATGCATCTTAAATTCTCCCTAAAACTTATAATATTGCAGTTCAATTATTATAACTATTTTTATATTTTAACCAGGAGCGAATTTCATCTATATCTATATATAACTCTCTTTCAAATTAAAAAAAAAAAAGACTTATTGGCTCCTGTTTTAGAGGTAGGCCAGGATTCGGCTTTGGGCACATATTAACTCCTATCAAATACAACGCTGCTGAAGGCTGGTAACCTTCTCAGCATAAATCACCAACCAATTGAGACTCTCGGTTTCCTTTCTCTGTCCTCACATCCACCCCCCCCCCCCCCACGCAGTAACAGAAGTATTGGTGGGACTGACGTTACAGATAGACTATCCACCGTACGACGAATAATCACTTAACTTGGACATGATTTCGGCTCGCAAAACAAATTTCGCGCATAAAGGTGTTAGTTGGGTGTACAATCTAAACATGAATAATACAAACAATAAAGTAGCCTCGGAATGGACTGAAACTTGGATCGACAAAATGCATACACACGGTAAACGTAAAGGTCGAATTTCAGGCGATGAATGGAGACTGGGTGTATGGAATGCTAGAGGAGTGAATGACCTTAAAATAAGAGAACTACGAGAAACTATGCATGCAAGGAAACTAGATATTTTATGTGTACCTGAGACGAAGAAAAAGGGTTGCGAAAGTAGAAACATAGAAAATGGGGTGTTGAAAGGCGGTTTTGAAATATGGTCAGGAGTAGGTAGTGAATCAAATCGTAGTCAAGGGATCGGTTTAATTATGAATAAAAAAGCAAGACAGCATCTCAAAGATCATGATTTTGTATCTCCCAGATTGTTGTGGGCTAGAATGAAGGTAGGAATCAGAAGGTTATTTATCATAGCGTGCTACGCCCCAGTTGACAGTGAGCCGCGAGAAGTCAAAGACGCTTTCTGGGACACTTTAAATGACACAATAAGTACTTGCGATCCAGGTGAAAGAATAATTCTGCTAGGAGATATGAACGGATGGGTCGGCGTTCAACGTCAGGATACAGATACAGAAAGGGTACTAGGTAAATTTGGGGATCCAAGAAAAAATTATAACGGGGAAAAATTAGTTAGCTTATGCCTAGAAAAGGGCCTATTTATTACCAATACTTGGTTTCGACATAAAATGATCCACACGTACACTTGGTGTAAAGGAAATAACCGCAGTGTAATTGATTTCGTTATTGCGGATGAAAGACTAAGAGAACTAGTCAAAGATACAAGAGTCATGAGGGGTTCCGAATGCAATACTGATCATTATCTTTTAATCTCTAAAATAAACTTAGGCCGGGGATGGAAAAGAAAGAGAACAGAAAAAACGAAACAAACTCGAATAAAGATTGAAAATTTACAGAAACCGGAAGTGCGAATAGAGTTTCAAAATAAATTAAGCGAACGCATAGATAGGACAACTTGGGAAGCGCTTACGAGCAATAAAGATATAGAGGGCGCGTGGGCTTTATTACGGGATATCATTGTTAAAACTGCAATTGAAGTGTGTGGTACGGCAGTGGTAAGAAGAAAGTCTGGTGATGCATGGTGGAATGATGAAATTCAAGCAGCCCAGCGAGAAAAGAAAAAAGCGCACAAGAGAACATTAAACATGACAGGTCTTAGCGATGAGGAGAGAAATAGACTCAAAAATGATTACAAAGACAAAAAGAGGAAAATGAAACGACTAGTCAAGGAGAGTAAAGAAAAAATCAGAACAGAAGAAGAGAACAAAATACAAAACGGCTTTGGAGGAATAATGAAACTACTATATAAACAGTTGAAGGAAAGTAAAAGTACAGAGTTTGCTAGCATGAGAAACAGCAAAGGTGAAATGCTATATGATATAGACGGGATAGTAGACGCTTTAAAAGACTCTTTTAAAGAACTATTAGGAGGTGAAGATATAGGACAACAAAACTACGACATAGAACATAATGCATTAGAAAACCCAATTGAAAAAGTCTGTGTCACTGAGGTCCGAGACATAATTAAGAACTTGAAAAACGGCAAGGCTGCTGGCATAGACAGTATTAGTGCTGAAATGCTCAAATACAGTGGCGAGTACATACCTCACAGGTTGTGCGAATTAATAAATTTATGTATCGAGACGGGGAAAGTCCCAGACGATTGGAAAAAAGCGATTATCGTACCAATATACAAAAGAAAGGGAGATAAAAACAACTGCAGTAATTACAGAGGTATCAGCCTACTAAGTACCGTAAGTAAAATATACTCAAAAATACTTATTCGTAGGGTAATGGAAATCACAGAAGAAAACATATGGGAAGTCCAAAGTGGATTTATGCCAGGAAGATCATGTACAGATCAGATATTTAGCCTAAGACAGATCACAGAAAAAAGCTTGAGAGTAGGAAAGAAAGTTTTCTGTGCATTTATTGACCTAGAAAAAGCATTTGACACGGTAAATAGAAGTAAACTTTGGGAAGTTCTTAAAGAATACGGAGTAAATGGAGGGCTCCTGCAAGCAATAAAAACAATATATACAGGTAGTAAAGCGAGCGTAAGGGTAAACGGGAAACTGAGTGACTGGTTCGATATTACGCAAGGCGTGAAACAAGGATGCGTTATGTCCTCGTGGCTATTTATCATATTCATGGATAAGTGTCTAAGAACTGCACTCTTCGACGAAGAAGGTGTAGATCTCCAAACAGTTAAGGTACGTGGGTTAGCTTTCGCAGATGACAAGATTGTTATGGCAGAATCAGTCGAGGACTTGCAAAGAATGTTGAATAAACTTCATACAAGCATGAAGGACATGGGACTCAAAATTAACGTAAATAAAACAAAAATCATGGTGTTTGAGGGAAAGAGTGAGAAAACAATGTGCAACATTGTCCTAAATGATGAGAGATTAGAACAAGTTGACAAGTACGTATATCTAGGTAGTCTATTCACTAGCGATGGAAAAATAGATGGGGAGTTAGATAGGCGCATAAATAAGGGTAAACAGGTTATCGGTAGAGCAGGGTCCATCCTAACAAATAAAAACATATCAAAAAAAGCTAAAATGGCCATACACAATTCTATATTCGTACCGACTGTACTATACGGTAGCGAGACATGGACCTGTCAAGAAAAGGACAGGAGTAAAATTAACGCGATCGGCATGAAACCTCTGCGCATAATATGCGGGAAAACACTAATGGACAAAGTCCGAAACGAGACAATCCTCAAAGAATGTGGTGCAAAAGAGACAATAGTTGACACATGGGAAAGAAATCAGTTAAGATGGTTCGGACATCTTGAAAGAATGAAAGATGAACGACTGACCAAACAAGTGTATAAAGGTAAAGTAAATGGCAGAATGCCAGAGTGTGGCGACAAATAGTTTGTAAACAGAGTGACAGTAGAATGAATGACGCCTGAAACAAAGATCTTGGATACTAATTGGCCCAAGTGGAGAACCATACATAACAATTTTGTGAGGCTCTTCACTTGGGGTGATCGCTAGAGAGATTGATCAGCAACCTGGGTCGGAGCAGTGTTGCGGAGTAAACGTGTCATTTAAATAAATAACACGAGAATTCCAGATCAATCTAAAATATATATACCTAACACTTATATACCTATCCACCTCATACCTATATTCCTACCTACCTTATACCTTTATACCCATATGCACACTACTATTCTCCAACCGAGCAAGTCACGCCTACCCCGAAAGGGAAATGGCTTAATGGTATAATAATAATAATAATACTTCGTCCCGAACTGACTCACCGTACTCGTCAGTAAGGCTATGTGAATCAGTCCTGCCTTATACAATTTAATTGTCCTAAATTCTATTATAATGTATATTTTTCAACAAATTTTATGTTTGTAAATTTGGTAAATTTTGCAGTTAATAATATAACGCATTTCAGTCACAGATAGGGGTTCAAACTTAATATAAATGATAAAAAATTTACTTTTATTTTTAAAATCACAACAAAAATGGTTCAATAATGTTGTTCCGGCTACGGATATAGGTGTCAAAACTTAAATTAAAAGATAAAAAATTATTATGTTGATGAGGAATTATTATTTATATGAAATGATAAGTGAACCGAAAAAAGGGACTTTTAAACTTATCCTCAGTAATTTTTTTCCTTCTTCTCTTCTAATACTTCTATCCTTGTATATTATTCTGATTACACCTGCGCGAATTAAGGCATCATTTAATTGTCGCTGAGTAATCACATATGTAATATAACTTTACTGACACAATTTAAACGACTTTCTGATTTTAATAATTTTCGGAAAATTTAAATCTGTTTTTCATGAATATTATTTTTTTTTTAATGTTGTTTGAATTGTGTCAATATGTGATTACTCAGCGACAATCAAACGATGCCTGGATTCGCGCGGGTGTAACCAGAGTAATATACAAGGATAGAAGTATTAGAAGAGAAGAAGAATGGAGAAAATTACTGAGGATAAGTTTAAAATTCTCTATTTTCGGTTCACTACTCATTTCACAAAAATAATAATAATTCTTCATTAACTTCATAATTTTTGATCTTTTAATTTAAGTTTTGGCTCCTATCCGAGGGCGGAGCAACATTATTTAAAAAAATGTTTTTGTATTTTTTTTTAAATAAAAGTAAAATTTATATCAATTTTATTAAGTTTAAACCCCTATCCGTGGTTGAAATATATATAATATATAAGGCAGGACTGATTCACATAGCCATACTGACATGTCCGGTGAGTCAGTACGGGACGAAACATAAAAAATTT
>CAKNYM010036626.1:7744-24688 GCA_932195095.1 Andricus curvator | reverse complement strand
ATTGGGAAAAGAGGTAAGGGAAGGGATGTGTGTGGAAATGAAAGAGATTTCGGATGAAATATCAACTATTACATTTTTTGTTGAGAATTAATCTTTTTTTCAATGAAAATTGAACAATTAGGTTGGATTTTTTTTTTTTTTTTAGTCAAGCAGTCAACTATTTTGTTGAAAATTCGTTTTTTTTCTTGTTAAATTCAACTGCTTTCGATTTAAAATAAAAATATTCTTGGGTTTAAAATTATTGATATTTTGTAGAAAATTAATCGATTCTTATTGAGCATTCAACAATTTGGTAGAAAATTAGTTGTTTTTTTTCGTTTAATTCAACTATTTTTGATTCAAAATAAAAATATTTTTGGGTTTCAAATTACATTATTTTGGTAGAAAATGTAACTAATTAGTTGAAAATCAACTTTTTGGTGGAAAATCTATATTTTCGGGTTGAAAATTCAAGAATTTGGTTGAAAATTAACTTTTTGTTGAAAATTCGCATATTTTATTAATATATTATTAATTGAAATTAATAGTATATTATATTAAACTGTTTTTTATTTGAATTAAAAATCTTTTTTTGTAAAAAAAATTCCAATATTCTGGTAGAAAGTTCATATTTTAGTGTTGAAAATTCATATTTAAATTCTATACTATTGATTAAAATTAATAATATATTGTCTTAAACTGTTTTTTTATTTTAAAAAAAAATCTTTTTTTTTTTTAAATTCCACTATTCTCGGAGAAAGTTCATGTTTTTGGATTAAAAATTCAATTGTTTTGTGGAGAATTCATCTTTGTGGTTTGAAATTTCGTGGAAACTTTTTTTCTTTCGTGGCTAGAAAATCTTTCTTTATTGAAAATTCAACGCTTTTTTTGGATATTCGTCTTTGGTTTGAAAATCCATTTCTTTCGGTTAAAAATGCAGCTGTTTGGTAAAAAATTAATCTGTTTTGGTTGGGGATTCATATTTTTTTTTATTTTATATTTTTTGGTAGAATTCAACTGTTTTGAATTCAAAATTAAAATCTCTTTTGGGTGAAATATCAAATATTACATTTTTCATTGAGAATTAATCTTTATTTATTGAAAATTCAACAATTTGGTGGGATTCTTTTTCTTTAGTTTTTTTTGGTTGAGGATTCAACTGTTCTTACAATTCCATTCATTGGGTGAAAAATTTAACTAATTGTTCAAAAATCAACTTTTTGGTTGCAAATCCATATTTTTGGGTTGAAAGTACGATAAATTGGTAAAAAATTTAATTTTCTTGTTCAAAAAATTTATATTTCAATATTATATTATAAATTAGAATTTATCATTGTTCAACTAATTTTTATTTAAAATAAAAAGTTTTTTTGGTTGAAAATTCCACTATTTTGGTAAAAAATTTATATTTTTAGGTTTAGAATTCAATTTTTTTATAGAAAATTCATCTCTATTTGAAAATTCAACAATTTTGTTAAAACTTTTTTTCTTTGTACCGAATTGAAATGCAAACATGGTATAATCAAGTAAATGAATTTTCAATAAAAAACATGAATTCTCAACAAAAAAAGTAATACCTGATATTTCAAAAACAAAATTTTAGTTTTCAATCAAAAATATACGAATTCAAGAAAAACAGAAGAATTTTCAACAAAAAAGTTGAATTTTTAACCAAAAAGGATTTTTCAGTCAACAGAGTAAACAAATTTCAACCAAATTTTTGCATTTTTAAGCAAAAAAGGAAAATTCTCTACAAAACAGTTAAATTTTTAACCAAAAAGTTTATTTTTACCCAGTAGATTAATTTTTTACTAAAATAATAGAATTTTAAACACAAAAAGACAAATTTTCAACAAATTAGTTGAATTTTTCTCCAAAATAACGAATTTTCTACAAAAAAGTTGAATTTTCAACTCAAAAATATTAATTTTTGACAACAAAGTTAGTTTTTAACCAAATAATTGAATTTTCAATTCGAAGCGATCAATTTTCAACAAAATAGTTATATTTTCTTCCGAAGAGATGAAATTTTAATTATTAAAATTAATTTTTCAAAAAGTACTTCAACTTTCAACTAAGCAGTTGAATTTTTGATTAAGAAGATTATTTATTATTATTTATTATTTTTAATTAATTTTCTACCAAAAAAGACAAAGTTTCTACAAAATACATTAATTTTGAACCAAATAGTTGAATTTTTTACTGAAAACAATTAAATTTTGAAAAAAAATTAAATTTTTAAATATTTAGTCAACAAATTAATTCATGAAACGAATTTTTAATAGAATAGTTAAATTTTCAACCGAAAGACGAAATCTCAATGAAAAATTTAATACTTGAATTTTCAACTTAAACCGATTAATTTTCAACCAAAAATGGAATAGCTCAATTTTCAATTAGAAAAATTAATTTTTATCCAAAAAAATAAAAAAAGATTTTTCAAAAAAATCGTTAAATCTTCAACGAAAAAAGATGAATTCTCAAACAAAAATGTAATATTTGGTGTTTCACAAAAAAAAAATTTTAATTTTTAATCCAAAACTGTCGAATTTAAGACAAACATACAAATTTTCAATCAAAAAGTTCATTTTTACCAAGTAGATGAATTTTCAAACAAAAAGTTAAATTTTCAACTAAAAAAGATCAATTTGGAACCAAAAATGGAATTGCTAAATATTTGGTGAAAAAAAAAATTTCAACCGAAAAAAAGAATTTTTTTTGAAAAATCATATTTTAATATTATATTATAAATTTAAATGAATAATATAATATATTATATTCAACTGATTTTGATTTAAAATAAAAATCTTTTTGGTTGAAGATTCCACTTATTTCGTAGAAAGTTTATATTTTTAGGTTGAAAATTCAAATATTGTTTGGACTATTTCTTATGAAGTTAGAATAACGTGCATTATTTTTTTTTTTAATTGTTATTTATTGAAAATTTTAATTGAATATTCATCTTTTGATTTTAAAATTAAAACGCTTTTGGTAGAAAATTTATCTTTTTTTGGCTAAATTAATTTATAGAAAATTAATCGGTTTTAGTTGAGCATTCAAGAATTTTGTTAAAAATTTCTATTTTTTGATTGAATTCAACTGTTTTTGATTTGAAATTAAAATATTTTTTGGTAGAAAATTCCACTATTGTTGAATTTTCAATCCAGAAGATGAATTTTCTACAAAAAAAAAGACAAATTTTCAACCAAATAAATTAATTTTCAACTCAAAAACATAAATTCTCAATAAAAAATAGAATAGTTAAATTTTAAGTTAGAGAAATAACTTTTTAACAAAATAAAAATATTTTTTAAAGAAATAGTTAAATTTTCAACAAAACAGATGAATTTTTAACCAAAAATATTTAATGTCTATCAAAAAAAGAAAATTTCTGACGAAAAATGGAATAGTTGAATTTTTAGTTAAAACAATTCATTTTCAAACAAAGAAATAATTTTCAACCAAAAAGAATAATTTTCACCAAAACACATGAATTTTCAACCAAAAAAAGACAAATTTTCCACAATATAGATGAATTTTCTACCAAAATGATTAAATGTCTATAAAAAAAATTCTCGACAAAAAATTTAGTTACATTTTTACTTAAAAAAATTAATTTTGAATAAAAAACAAATTTGCACCCAAAGAAAAATTAATTTTCAATTTAAAAAAAAGTCAAAACATTTTTCTACCAAAAAAGGAATAATTTTTAACAAACTACATGAATTTTCGAACAAATATTTTATTTTTAAACGGAATTATTAATCTAATAGTTGAATTTTCCACCAAAAAGGTGAATTAGTTTCAAAAAAATACAGAAATTATCAAACGAATAGTTGAATTTTAAACTAAAAAAATTAATTCCCAACTTCAAACAGAAATGTTCAAACATGATATAGTTAATTTCTGAGTTCGAAAATTAAGATTCAATGCAAAAAAAAAAATTTCGAACCTAAAAGATTAACTTTTAATCAAATATATTAATTTTCAACCAAACAGTTAAATTTTCAACTAAAACAAAAATAAAACATAAACCAAACATAAAATAATTAAATTTTCAGTTAAAAAAATAATTAACAAAAAGCACAATGTTCTAGTTCATTAAAATTAATAATATATTATATTAAACTATTTTTTATTCTAAATAAAAATCTTTTTAGTTTGAAAATTCCACTATTCTTTGTAGAGAATTAATCTCTGTTGTTTGAAAATTCAAAAATTATTGCAGAATACATATTTAAATAAATATTCACAAAAATGCTCAATCTTCGGTGTACATTTTTATTTTATATTAAAATTTTTTATAATCTTTTTTTATTAAATTTTTTTAATTGGACAAATATTGACTCATATTTGAAATTTATGTCTATAATCAAAATATTAAATATTTATTATTAATTAGAGAAATTAGTGATATATGTGTGTTCGATTGGTCCAAATTGAAATGCAAACATGATGTTCATCATTATCATGATTTGGCACGTATGAATTCATTTCGAATACTAATTAATTAAATCAAGAATTTTCCCCAATTCCCTAATTTTCTATGCAGTTTAATTTCCTCTTGGTTTTCAGATTTATGATAAATACAAAGCTTGCATAATTATAAATTTATATTTTTTGGCTTTATTTCAGGGAAAATATTCCTGCCTGATTGTTTTGTTTCAATATTAACCCGACTGTCTTTTGCGAATATTAAAATTTTTGTAGACATTTTTTAATCATTTTAGTGAATATTTTAGAATCGAAGAAATTGAATTTTTAATATTTTTTTTTTACTTTTGGTTCTTAATAATTTATTTGGTTCTTAAAATAAATAATAAATTCTTAATAAATATCCAGACACTGTATGATTCCCGAAAAATGAATGGTTCAAAGTGGAAAAATTTCGACATTAAAAAATTGACGAAATATAAGAGACGACTGAAAAATCCCAAAAAATAAAATTCCCGAAGAATGAAATTGCCGAAATTATGGAACGACTGAAAAATCCCGAAAAATAAAATTCCCGACGCTGTAAAATTTCCGAATTAGAAAATTCCCGAATAATAAAATTTTCGAAAAATAAAATTCCCGAATAGGAAAATTGCCGAATAATAAAATATCCGAACTAGAAATATTCCTGAATTTAAGAATTCCCGAATATGAACAATTCTTTTGTAATATAAATAAAAACAAATTTTAATTGTAATAATTTATTTAATTTTATAATTAAAAACAATTTTTAATTGTTTCAATTTGGGAATTTTCTAGTTCGAATATTTTATAAAACGGTAATTTTCTTTCGGGAATTTTATTATTCGGGAATTTTCCAAATCGATAATTTTATTATTCAGGAATTTTATAATTCAGGAATAAAATTTTCAAATTCGGTAATATTATAAACTGTTCGGGAATTTTCCAATTTGGGAATTATATAATTCAGGAATTTTATAATTCGGGAATAACATTTTCAAATTCGGTAATATTATAAACTGTTCGGGAATTTTATTATTGGGGAATTTTCCAATTTGGGAATTATATCATTCAGAATTCTGGAATTTTCCAATTCGAAAATTTTATTTTTCGTGAATTTTCCAATTCGGGAATTATTTTACTGTGTCGGGAATTTTATTTTTCGGGAATTTTCAGTCTTTCTTCGAAATTATGGGACAACTGAAAAATCCCGAAAAAATAAAATTCCCGACACTGTGAATTTCCCGAAAAGGAAAATTCCCGAATAATAAAATTTCCAAATAATAAAATTCCCGAATTGAAAAATTCTCGAATAATAAAAATTTCCGAATAATAAAATTCCCGAATTGGGAAATTCCCGAATAATAAAATTCCCGAACAGTTCATGATATTACCAAATTGGGAAATGTCCGAATAATAAAATTCAAGAAAGTTTATAATATTATATAACAGAAAATTGCCAAATTATAAAATATCTGAAATGGAAAATTTCCGAATTGAAACAATTAAACAATTTTTTCATTAATATTATTTATTCATCAATAAATAATTTAGGAACGATAATTTTAGAAACTTTAAACATTAAAAAAATTTTTTTGTTTGATGAAAGTATTTGGTAATTGTATTTTTAATAAATAAATAATATTTATCAAAATAAATTGTTTTAATTATTCAAATTCGGGAATTTTCCAATTCGTCAATTTTATTATTCGGAAATTTCATTATTCTGAATGTTTATTATTGGGGAATTTTATTGTACGGGAATTTTCCAATTCGAGAATTTTATTTGATTATTTTATTTTTGATAAATAAATAATATTGATCCAAAAACAATTTTTCAATTATTTAAATTCGGGAATTTTCTAGTTTGGATATTTTATAATTCAGCCATTCAGGAATTTTATAATTCGGGAATCTCATTATTCGGGAATTTTAAAATTTGGGAATCATATCATTCAGAAATTGTATAATTCGGGAATTTTACATTTCAGGAATTTTATTGTTCAAGAATTTCATTATTCAAGAATTTTCCAATCCGGGAATTTTATTATTCGGAAATTTTATTTTTCGTGAATTTTCCAATTCGGGAATTATTTTACAGTGTCGGGAATTTTATTTTTCGGGAGTTTCAGTCTTTCTTCGAAATTATGGGAAAACTGAAAAATCCCGAAAAATAAAAATTCCCGACACTGTGAAGTTCCCAAAAAGGAAAATCCCCGAATAATAAAATTCCTGAATTATGAAATTTTCGAATAATAAAATTCCCAAACATTTTATAATATTACCGAATTGGAAATTTTCCGAATAATAAAATTCCCGCCAGAAAATTGCCGAATAATAAAATATCCGAACTAGAAATATTCCTAAATTATAGAATTCCCAAATATGAACAATTATTTTTTTTTATAAATAAAAACAAATTTTAATTGTAATAATTTCAATTGTAATAATTTAATTAATTTTATAATTTAAAAAAATTCAATTGTTTAAATTCGGGAATTTTCTAGTTCGGATATTCTATAATTCGGTAATTTTCCAATTCGAGAATTTTATTATTCAGGAATTTTATAATTCGGGAATCTTATTATTCGGGAATTTTCAAATTTGGGAATCATATAATTCAGAAATTTGATTATTCTGAATTTTTATTATTGGGGAATTTTATTGTACGGGAATTTTCCAATTCGAGAATTTTATTTGATTATTTTATTTTTGATAAATAAATAATATTGATCCAAACAAAAATTTTAAATTATTTAAATTCGGGAATTTTCTAGTTTGGATATTTTATAATTCAGCCATTCAGGAATTTTATAATTCGGGAATCTTATTATTCGGGAATTTTCAAATTTGGGATCATATAATTCAGAAATTGTATAATTCGGGAATTTGACCATTCAGGAATTTTATTATTCGGGAATTTAATTATTCAAGAATTTTCCAATCCGGGAATTTTATTATTCGGAAATTTTATTTTTCGTGAATTTTCCAATTCGGGAATTATTTTTCAGTGTCGGGAATTTTATTTTTCGGGATTTTTCAGTCTTTCTTCGAAATTATGGGACAACAGAAAAATCCCGAAAAAATAAAATTCCCGACACTGTGAAGTTCCCAAAAAGGAAAATCCCCGAATAATAAAATTCCCGAATTATGAAATTATTGAATAATAAAATTCCCGAACAGTTTATAATATTACCAAATTGGAAAATTTCCGAATAATAAAATTCCCGCAAGAAAATTGCCGAATAATAAAATATCCGAACTAGAAATATTCCTGAATTATAGAATTCCCGAATATGAACAATTATTTTTTTTAATAATAAAAACAAATTTTAATTGTCATAATTTCAATTGTAATAATTTGATTAATTTTATAATTAAAAACAATTTTTAATTGTTTAAATTCGGGAATTTTCTAGTTCGGATATTCTATAATTCGGTAATTTCCTGTCGGGAATTTTCCAATTCGAGAATTTTATTATTCAGGAATTTTATAATTCGGGAATCTTATTATTCGGGAATTTTCAAATTTGGGAATCATATCATTCAGAAATTGTATAATTCGGGAATTTTATCATTCAGGAATTTTATTATTAGGGAATTTCATTATTCAAGAATTTTGCAATTCGGGAATTTTATTATTCTGAAATTTTATTTTTCGTGAATTTTCCAATTGGGAAATTATTTTACAGTGTCGGGAATTTTGTTTCTCCGGAATTTTTCAGTCTTTCTGCGAAATTATGGGACAACTGAAAAATCCCGAAAAAATAAAATTCCCGACACTGTGAAGTTCCCAAAAAGGAAAATTCCCGAATAAGAAAATTCCCGAATAAGAAAATTCCCGAATAAGAAAATTTCCAAGTAATAAAATTTCCGAATTGGAAAATTCTCGAATAATAAAAAATCCCGAATTATAAAATTCACAAATTGGGAAATTCCCGAATAATAACATTCCAGACAGTTTATAATATTATATAACATAAAATTACCAATTTAAGAACGATAATTTTAGAAACTTTAAACATTAAAAATATTTTTTTGTTTGATAAAAGAATTTTGTTATTGTATTTTTAATGAATAAATAATATTTATTAGAATAAATTTTTTTAAATTATTTAAATTCGGGAATTTTCCAATTCGTCAATTTTATTATTTGGAAATTTCATTATTCTGAATTTTTATTATTGAGGAATTTTATTGTACGGGAATTTTCCAATTCGAGAATTTCATTCGATTATTTTATTTTTGATAAATAAATAATATTGATCAAAAAACAATTTTTTCAATTATTTAAATTCGGGAATTTTCTAGTTTGGATATTTTATAATTCAGATATTTTCTATCGGGAATTTTCCAATTTGGTAAAATTATAAACTTGTTAATTTTATTATCCGATAATGTTCAAATTCGGTAATAGGTTATAAATTCTCCGGGAATTCCCCAATTCGGGAATTTATTATTCGGGAATATTATAATTCGAAAATTTTATTGTTCGGGAATTTTCCAATTCGGGAATTTTATTATTCGGGAATTTTCTTATTTAGGAATATTCCAATTCGGGAATTTTAAAGTGTCGGGAATTTTTTTTTCGGGATTTTTGGGTCGTCCCGAAATTATAAAACTTGCAATATTATGAAATTGCCGAAATATGAAACTCAATTTGACAAATTTTGTTTTTTAATAAATATTATTTATTTATTAAGAATAAAATAACCAAATATTTTTATTGTGAGGAAAATTAATGTTCAAAATTTTTAAAATTATTGTTTGAATCTAAAATGACAGTAGTTGAAAAAAATATACTTCTGGATGAAAAATATTGATGGAAAATATGGATAGTATTTTTTTTAAATTACAATAAAAGTTTTCAAAAATTGAATTGCGCATTTGTTTTTACATTTTTTTAAATACAAATTTCATAGAATTATTATTATTTCAAATTCAAAAAATAATGTTTAAAAACTTTAAACACTAGAGAAGAAAATTTCTTCGATAAAAATATTTTATTATTGCATTTTTAATAAATACATTTTTTGTAAACAGTTTTTTTAATTATTTAAATTCGGGGATTTTATTATTCGGGAATTTCATTATTCTGGAATTTTCCAATTCGGGAATTTTATTATTCGGAAATGGGACAACTGAAAAATCCCGAAAGAATAAAATTCCCGACACTGTGAATTTCCCGAAAAGGAAAATTCCCGAACAATAAAATGTCCAAGTTAAAATTCCCGAATTGGAAAATTCTCGAATAATAAAATTTCCCGAATTATAAAATTCCCAAATTGGGAAATTCCCGAGCAGTTTATGATATTACCAAATTGGGAAATGCCCGAATAATATAATTCCAGAAAGTTTATAATATTATATAACATAAAATTACCCAATCATAAATATCTGGAATAGGAAATTCCAGAATTTAAACAATTAAACAATTTTTTCATGAATATTACTTATTTATCAATGAATAATTTAAGAACGATAATTTTAGTTTGATAAAAGTATTTTTTATTTATTTATTTTTATTATTGGGGAATTTTATTGTACGGGAATTTTCCAATTCGAGAATTTTATTTGATTATTTTATTTTTGATAAATAAATAATATTGATCAAAAAACAATTTTTTCAATTATTTAAATTTGGGAATTTTCTAGTTTGGATATTTTATAATTCAGCCATTTTCTATCGGGAATTTTCCAATTCGGTAAAATTATACACTTGTTAATTTTATCATCCGATAATGTTCAAATTCGGTAATATTATAAATTCTCCGGGAATTCCCCAATTCGGGAATTTATTATTCGGGAATATTATAATTCGAAAATTTTATTATTCGGGAATTTTCCAATTC
Source organism: Andricus curvator (assembly GCA_932195095.1). Lineage (NCBI taxonomy): Eukaryota > Metazoa > Arthropoda > Insecta > Hymenoptera > Cynipidae > Andricus > Andricus curvator. Next base: position 14,402 of record CAKNYM010036626.1, on the reverse strand, counting down.
GGGAATTTTATTATTCGGAAATTTTATTATTCAGGAATTTTCTTATTTAGGAATGTTCCAATTCGGGAATTTTACAGTGTCGGGGATTTTTTTTTCGGGATTTTTCGGTCGTCCCGAAATTATAAAACTTGCAATATTATGAAATTTCCAAAATATGAAACTCAATTTGACAAATTTTGTTTTTTAATAAATATTATTTATTTATTAAGAATGAGATAAGCAAATATTTTTAATATGAAAAAAATTTATGTTTAAAGTTTTTAAAACAATTGTTTGATTCTAAAATGACAGTAATTGAAAAAAATATACTTCTGGATAAAAAATTTTGATGGGAAATATGCATAGTATTTTTTTTAATTACAATAAACGTTTTCAAAAATTAAATTGTTAATTTAAAAAAAAAAAAAAAAAAACTTTAAGAAAAATCGGTGCTGAATTGAATCCTACAAAGTTGGTTTAGAAAATATTATTAGGTTTGGAGAAAATTAAAAAAAAAAATTTTTCGTTTGAGGCCACCTGTTTTTACATTTCTTTAAATACAAATTTCATAGATTTATTATTATTTTAAATTAAAAAAAATAATTTTTAAACACTTTAAACACTAGAAAAGAAAATTTCTTCGATCAAAATATTTTATTATTGTATTTTTAATAAATAAATATTATTTTTTGAAAAACAATTTTTTTAATTATTTAAATTCGGGGATTTTATCATTTGGGAATTTTTATTATTCGGGAATTTTACACTGTCGGGATTTTATTTTTCGGGATTTTTCAGTCGTCCCAAATATAAAAATCCTAACATATTTATTCATTAAAAATACAGTAATTAAATATTTTGATACAAACATATTTTGTCTGGATGTTAAATGTATTTTTTTTAAATTATTGTTTGAACTTGATGGAACAATAATTTTTTAAAAACTTTTCTCAATGCAAAGTAATAAGACGAGAACATAATTTTAATTACAAAAGCAATAATTTAAAAAAAACATTGAACATTAAAAAAATTAAATTTCTTCGATCAAAATATTTCATTATTGTATTTTTGTTAAATGAATAATACTGATTAAAAAAATCATTTTTTAATTGCTTAAATTCGTGAATTCAATTATTCGGGGATTTTCAAATTCGGGATTTTTATATTTTGGCAATTTTGTAATATTAAAATAAATTCATAATAATTATTAGAGATTTTCAACTTTTCTGCAGATGTTAATTCTGTAGGATGGTAATAATAATTGATTGAACATTTGAAGGTAAAATAATATTTTAATTTTCTACGGATGGTAAGCAACATTTGGCGATAGAAAGGAATCTCTTCATTATCGACGGTTGATATCTTGAACGTAGAATCACCTGATAACTACCAGATACTGGTACAATATCGACAGTTCGTGTGATTTTTTTTGCCTAAAGTTAAAATTCACTTTTTTCAAAAACCATTTTCTAGTTCTTTGTCTAACAATAAAATAATATTTAGTAATAATGTTGGTAATTATTATTGAGAATAAAATAAAATAATAAAATAAACATCAAATAAATGTTTTAATTCATTTAAAAAATTTATTATAAATCTAGGTATATTGAAAAAATCATATAAAATTGAAAATATTGCTTCATTATTGTAGGATTTTGTTTATTTATCGATTATGTAAAATTAGAGTTACCATTCGATAGTAATATGGAGTTTAGTTGACCCACCCTTACAGAGATGGCAGTATTAACTCTGCAAATCTGAAATAATTTTTTTTAACATTATGAGACTAACATGTTTTATTATATAAATAAACAATTTCTTGAAGTGCGCAATTTTTCAACAATATGATCATTAATTTTTCAACAAGATAATAATTAATTTTTCAACAAAAAAGTTAAATTTTTAACCAACTAAGATGTATTTTCAGCCGAATAGTTAAATTTTCAACTAAAAAGATAAATAATTTTGATATTAATTTTTTCGAATCTTGGTCTAAAATCAATATTTTTGAAAATTGATTATTTAAAAATTGTTAACTTTTTCCCTGGTCAAGAATCTTAACATCAAAAAATAAAAAGATAAATTTTCAACCAAATAATTGAACTTTCAAATGAGAAGATAAATTTTTATCAAAAATGGAATAGTTAAATTTACAGTTGAAAAAAATTAGTTTTTGAACAAAACAAAAAAAAAATGACAGAACGAAATGAATTTTCAACAAAGGAGTATAATTTTTAACCAACAAAATTTTACAGTCAGGAGAGAGTCATTTTTACCATGTACTTGAATTTTCTACATTAATAATTGAAATTTCAACCCAAAAAGATAAATTTTCAACAAGACAGTCAAATTTTCGAGCCAAATGACAAATTTTCTATAAAAAAAGTTGAATTTTTAACCCAAAAATACTAATTTTTAACAAAAAAAATCCATTTTCAGCCAAATAGTTGATTTTTCAACTGAAAACTATCAATTTTCAAAAAAATAGTGATATCTTCAACCATAAAGTTAAATATTTAACTAACAAAATGAATTTGTAAGAAAACGAATTTTCAACAAAACAAATGAGTTTTTAACCAAATAGTTGAATTTTCAACTCAACAATCAACTTTCAACCAAAAATGGAATTTTTAAGTATTTAGTACACAAAATTAATTTTCAACAACAAAAAAACGAATTTTCAATAGAAAAGTTACATTTTCAACCAAGAAAGATGAATTCTCAGTGAAAAATTTAATACTTAAATTTTGAACTAAAATCGATCAACTTTCAACTAAAAATGAAATAGTTGATATTATAAAAAAAATGTTAATCAAATACAGTCAAATGTAAGAAAAATAGACGAATTTTCAATAAAATAGTTGAATTTTTAACCAAGAAATTAAAGTTTCAAATAAAAACGATCAATTTTCAATCAAAAATGGAATAATTGATATTTTAACAACAAAAAAGATCTTAATCTTAAATTAAAAGAAGTCGAATTCAAGGAAAACAGACGAATTTTCAATGAGATAGTTGAACTTTCAACCAGAAAAAAATTTTACAGTCAACAGAGAAAAAAAATGTCAACCAAATTGTTGATTTTTTAAACAAAAAAGGCGAATTCTCTACAAAACGGTTGAATTTTCAACCAAAAAGGTTTTTTCACCAAATACATGAATTTTCTAGCAAAATGATAGAACTTTAACCCAAAAAGGCAAATTCTCAACAAACAGTTGAATTTTCAAGCAAAATGACAAATTTTCTACAAAAACGTTGAATTTTCAACTCAAAAATATTATTTTTTAACAAACAAGTTAATTTTCAACCAAACAGTTGAATTTTCAACTAAAAATGATCAATTTTCAACAAATTAGTTATATTTTTAACTAAAGAAATGAATCTTTAAGTAACAAAATGAATTTCTATGAATGCATTTCAACTGTTAACTAAGTAGTACAATTTGCAATAAAAAACATTAATTTTCTACCAGAAAATACGAATTTTCAACAAAATATATGAATTTTCGACCAAATAGTTGAATTTTTAACCAGAAACGATAAATTTTCAAACAAAAATGAAATAGTTAAATTTTCAGTTTCAACAACTAATTTTTGACTCAAAAATATCAGTTTTCATCTAAATCTGGAATTTGTTAACTTTCAGTTAGAAAACCTGATTTTTATCCAAAAAATAAAAAACAAATTTTCTACAAAACCGTCGAATTTTCAACTAAAAATGATCAATTTTCAACAAATTAGTTATATTCTTAACCAAAGAAATGAATCTTCGATTAATAAAATGAATTTTCATGAAAGCATTCCCACTTTGTACTAAGTAGTAGAGTTTTAAATAAAAACATTAATTTTCTACCAGAAAAGACGAATTTTCAACAAAATATCTGAATTTTCGACCAAAAAGTTGAATTTTTAACCAGAAACGATACATTTTCAAACAAAAATGAAATAGTTAAATTTTCCGTTTTAACAACTAATTTTTGACTTAAAATTATCAGTTTTCATCTAAATCTGGAATTTGTTCATTTTCAGTTAGAAAAACTGATTTTTATCCTAAACATAAAAAACGGATTTTCAACCAAGTATTCAAATCTGCAACCAAAAAGGATGGAATCTCAACGGAAAATACAATACAAAGTTGAATTTTTCACTAAAATTTTTTAAATATTCTCTTAAAATTAATTTTTCAAAATAAAAAATCATTTAAAATTTTCCCAGCAAAGTTAAGAAATTTTTGTTTATTTTCCCAAAACCTTTAAAGATCAATAAAAAGCTTCAAAATTTCATTTCGAAATCTTCAAAAATCTAAATTTATTTCTTTATTTTTCGAAATCTTTTTCAGTTTTTAATTAAGTTTGAATCTTCTGAAAACCGAGCCTAAAACTTGTAAATATCTCTTAAACTAACGCAATTTTTTTTTTCGAAATGATAATTATTCCATTGTTATTTTTTGCATTAAAATAAAATTAGATTAGAATATAGTGTATCATATTACATCATATTGTATCATACTGTATCATATAGTGTGATAGTGTATCCTATTGTGCAATACTGTATTATATTGTGCCATGTTGTATCATATTTATTGTATTGCACCATATTGTATCGTTTTTCATCATAATGTGTGATACTGTATCAGAATTCATCATATTATATGATATTGTATCACATTGTTTCAGGATGTATCATATTGTATCATATCGTAACAAATTGTATCATATAATATTATATTGTATCACACTGGATTATATTGCATTATATTGCATTATATCGTATCATGTTTTATTATACAGTGTGATAGTGCATTGTACTGTAGCATATTGTGCCATATTGTATCATATTTCATCGTATTGCATTATATTGTATGATCCTGTATCATAATATATCATAGTATATGATATTATATCAGATTGTACGGTATTGCATCATATTGTATTATTTTGTATCATATTGTATCATATCACATGATATTATGGCATATTGTATCATATTGCATCAAAGCATATGATATTGTATCTAATTATATCTTACTGTAGCATATTGTATCATATTGTGTCGTGCTGAATCATATTGTATGGTACTGTATCATATCCCATATGATATGGTCTCACATTGTATGATGTTTTATCATATTGTATGAGAGAGAGGAGAGAGAGTGAGAGTGAGGGGGGGCGAGAAGGAGAGAAGTGGAAGAAGTGAAGGAGAGGTAGAGAGGGAGAGGGATTGAAAGAGTCAGTCAGTGGGAGAAGCGAAAAAGAGATAGAGGCGGGAACGTGGAGCCTTACCTGTGAAGCCTTACCCTTACCAAGTTTCCCGAGTTCACACCGTGCCATAAGAAGTTATCACTTCAGAAGTACATGTTTTAACAGAAAATGACAGTTGTAGAAATGTTGTACTTTCTCGTAAAAATTTTTTCTACCAAGGTACCTTGCGAAATGGAGACCATAGACCTCATATGATAGAAAGGATCAAAAATACGGCAGAAGTGATGAAAAAGGTATGTGGAATAAAAAAAAAGGAGGTTAAAAAGGATTGGAGAAGGAGAAAGTGGTTATTTGATTCGCTGGTAACCGGTATTAGGCTATGGAGAAGAGATATGGGATGGAAGGAAAGGGAAAAGATTGACAAGTTACAAGAAAGATAGATGAGGTGGGCGCAAGTAGACAAGAGGAGGCCTGGATATTTGGTGAGAGAAGAAGCACAAAGGGATAAATTAGGTATTAGAGTGGAAAGATAGCATGGAAGTTTGAGGGAAAACTAAGGGAGGGAAAGGGAGAGAAATTAGAGGAAAAGTTTTTTTGAAAGAGGTAGAAGGGAGGAGAGGCAGGGCGATAGAATTAATGATATGGGGAGAAGAAAGGAGAGAGTTCTTTAGGACTAGGGATAAGGGAGATAGTGCATTATCTGTGGATGGGAAAAAGAAACATCGCAGCATTTATGATTGTATGGAAAGGATGTTGGAGAGGAATTGAAAATAAAGGAAGTTGGCAAGTGAATGTGGTAAAGGTTTTAGGGAAAGATGGATTGTGGTATGAGATAATAAAAAAATAAGGATTACCAAAGTATTTATGAAACGGATGGGGGGACTACATGGACAAGAATAGCAGGATTGAGATTGGGAAACAAGGTTAGGCAAGGAATGTGTGTGAAAATGAAAGAGGACAGAAAGTGCATTATCTGTGGATAGGAAGAGGAAACATTATAGCACGTATGGAAAGGATATTGGAAAGGAATTGAAAATAAAGGAAGTTGGCAAGTGAATGTGGTAAAAGTTTTAGAGGTACATGGATTGCGGTATAAGACAATGGAAGAAGGATTACCAAAGTATTTATAAAACGGATGGGGGAGACTACATGGACAAGAATAGCAGGAATGCAATTGGGAAAAGAGGTAAGGGAAGGGATGTGTGTGGAAATGAAAGAGAATAGAAAGTGCATTATCTGTGGATGGGAAGAGGAAACATTACAGCACGAATGAAAAGGATATTGGAGAGGAATTGAAAATAAAGAAAGTTGGCAAGTGAATGTGGTAAAGGTTTTAGGGGAAGATGGATTGTGGTATAAGATAATAAAGAAAGAAGGATTACCAAAGTATTTATAAAAGTGATGTGGGAGACTAAATGGACAAGAATAGCAGGATTGAGATTGGAAAACGAGGTAAGGGAAGGGATGTGTGTGAAAATG
>CAKNYM010036625.1:4135-20896 GCA_932195095.1 Andricus curvator | reverse complement strand
GTTGAGTGCCGAGTTTCGCGACAATTATAGGGGGGGGGGGGATTTTGTGAGTGCAGGTGCCTTTATGATTCTATATATTTTGTCCACATCTGCCCTCGTACAGGGAACGTCAAGAGCCCTAGCTATCAAGTCCATGGTCGTAAAAAGGTCTTCATTGGGTTTCATAGAGAAATTATGAATTTCCAAAATCGTTTGAAGGGCCGCCTGCTCGCTTACGTTCAGCGCATGCTCAAGAGTAGCCACTTTTAATTTTAAATCATTGGCATTTTTTTTTTCATTTTGGTCATATCTTCCTTTCCCAGCTTCGAGTACCGAAATTCGATTCGAGTTCTCAGCAATGTCAGCTTTGATAGTTTGAATGGAGGTTAGAAGATTATAATTAAACGCTTGCTGGTTATTTTCAAATTCTGTGATCCTGGAAAGAATCTCCTGAGACTGCACAAGCGCTTCCTCTTGTCCTTCCAAGACAGCATTTCTGCTCATAGCAGCGAGATCAGGCTGGTTGGAGGTAGCCGTTGCTGCTGAGGGTGCAGGAGCGTGAGGGGAAGACGTACCGTCGGCGTTGCGAATATTAATTGCAGGTTTCCCAGACGAACTACCATGGACTGCCGTAGAGATGTCGCTGAGACTTTGCCCTTTGCCTTTTATGCAGAAGAAATCTGCTTGACCCTTTTTGAGTTCATCAAAGTTTTTTTTTTTGAAATGTTAAAATTCGCAAAGGCCCGATGAGTTAAAACGCCACACTTCAAACACACAAGAACCTCAGGTCCTCCTCTCGAAATCACTTCCTTGCACTCCGGAGCGTTCGGCAGGGCACGATCGCGGCCAACACCGTAAGAGGTTTTAGGGCCGCAATATGTCTGTAGATATACGTCGTTCCCGCTTGGGTGGGACACCCAGATAGTATGTATTCTAGGTACTCAGCGTGTGCATGACCCGCTCTGCACCCATCGCGGGGAACTTCTTGACATAAAATGCGGTCACGGTATACTAAGGTGGAAATAACATCGTCCCGGCATGCAAAAATGAAACCCTCTGTACCTGAATTAAGCCCTGATGATCTGCGGAGAGCAAAAGTTTGCTCCTTCGACAAGGACTGTTTTTCTACATTTTTCTGAAAGTTTCCGTGCATTTTCTTGCCGAGTAGTTTGTGAAATTTTCCAACCTCTGCTTTCTTTACTTCGGCTTTTAGAAGTGAAGCATCTAGATGGAGTAATGCACTTTCCTCACTTCTGATGTTAAAATTCAGGCCAAGGGTCTCGGCCGCTTGCTCCGCGGCTTTGTAAAGGAACGCTCCTTTGCCAATCATCTCGTGATTCCTGACCATTTTCAGAAAAGGATCTCTGCCATTTGCAACGATGTACGCTGTACTTAGAAGAATTCGGCTATAAATACACTGGAGATTCAGAAGTCCGCGTCCGTGTTGGCGGCGTGAGATGTATAATCGCGGAACAGACGAATTGATATGCAAGCTTTTATGCATATGGTTGGACAAGTTGCCTTTTTTTGGCAGGAGTATAGTGCGTCCTAACACCAGCCACTGCGGAATGGGCGTCTCCGACTTTAAATATGAGGTGAATATGCGGGCCAAATGTTGGTGTGTAAAAGTAAACTTCTTCCACCAAAAGTTCTTGATACAATCTGGTCCAGCAGCGGAAAAGTTCTTCGTGCCTCTAAGTGCTTTTTTCACCTCTTCGGCAGTGATTGATGGACATTCCTCCTCAGATTTTATGAGGTCGCAAAACTCCTTGAAGCGGATGATATTTTCAGTATCTTCTTTCAACTCTAGTGTTTTCGGGATCTTGTACACCGCTCTCCAAAAAGTCTCTACCTCCTTGGGTTTGGGTGGATTTTTGACAGAAACAGGTAGATCGCTGAAGAGGCGCGATGGATCAGCGAGAAACTGTTGTCAACTGTTGTCAACAATATGCTGCTTGATTGTCAGCAGCTTTGACTTGTTTAGTGTGTGATTCAAGATCCTTAGTTCTTGCGCGAACTTTCGAACCCTTTCCGTAAACGGTCTACCAGATGTTATGTAGTCAATCACACATTGAACACGGGACGCATTCTGTCTTGCCCATCCAATCTTCTTGTTCAGTTGATGCAAGCGTCTTTTGGTCTTTTGATCCAACGTCGGTTTCAGCCTTCAATTTGAATCAGCCAAATCTCTCGCAGCACCATAAACTGAGCAATTGATGGTCCAGAGGTCGTACTCTTGCGAGATATCTCCACGAAGGATGGCATCCATTTCAGCCAGATCTTGGGGCTTAGGAGGAACTTGCATGTTAATGTTCCTTCTTGTAATGAAATTGCGATCATCTCTCAGAAGGTGCCTGCTTTCTGCGGTTGGTATCAATGTCGCTTCCTCATCTTCATCTGCTCCGCGTACATATCCATTTTTCCGGAGGTTGACGGCTTGATTTCGCAAAGACTGATGCGACACGTGCTGAAGCTTTGGGTGTTTCTGGCACCACAGTGTGTGCATACGCGCCATAAAGCCTCGGTAAACAGGGATAATGCTGGCATTGTAGCAGCCTAACAAGTCATCCTGGAGTTGATCCGTCCACTGAATGTGGGCGTTGTTTGCCGACCCATTGTCGGGTGCTCTGCGCGTTCGATTGTCTTGAACCGCATCTACAACATTTTGGTGTTTTGGTGGTTTCATTGTTGTTCCCACGAGCAGCTAGGGAAAGGGTTAGTCCATCCTTGTAGAGCCGCGCGTGCAAGGATAAGGCTGATACTCTGAGAGGTCGCCCGGTATCCCAGAGTCACCGTTTGAGACACCTGGCCCAGGTGCCATTCAGCTTTGGGCACGGTTGTTACGCCTTCGCTTAGGAGTTATTCCTTCGGGATCATCCCTGGACAATTGTACGCGACCCTCTATCCGCAACCCGAGGACGCGTTCGGTCGCTTTGTCATAGGCCCTTCGGTTCTATTCCAAAGGAATCGGAACCGAAAACCGAATATATATATATAAATAGGTGGTTTGTATATATATATATATATATATATATATATATATATATATATATATATATATATAAATAGGTGGTTTATATATTTGGTTTTGGTTCCTTGAGAATCGAACCGTCAGTCTAACGTCACTACAATCACACAGAATTGACTCTGCAACCACTGGAAATCACTGCATTCACTTGCATACCTTTGCAATCACCTGAATACTGCATTCATTTGCTATCACTTGCAAACACTTGCAATCGCTTGAACTCATGCAATCGGTGTACACCAACATTCGAAGTTATGTACCCCTCGTTCGGAACCCTCCTTAAGCTATAGGTCCCCCCACCACAGTGCAAGTGTATGGTGAGAGGCACAAGGAAAATGTAAACCCTTAGGAGATACATTAGAGGCTTCCTAGTTAAATTTCCAAGCCAAAAAGACGAATCTTTTAGAAGACTGTTGAATTTTCAAATGAAAAGTTAATTTTTGACCAAGAAAGATAAATTTATAAACAAAAACGATTATTTTTCAAGCATAAAAAATAAATTTTCAATTCAAAAAGACGATTTTCAACAAACCAGTTGAATTACTGACCAAATAATTAAATGTACAAAGAAATAGTTGAATTTTTAACAAAATAGTGGAATTTTCAACCTGCAAAGATGAATTTCAAACAAAATGCTTGAATTTTCAAATAAAAATGATTAAACTTCAACCAAAAACACTTGCATCTGCAAACTAAAGACCAATTTTCAATCAAAGAGTTATATTTTCAACAAAAAAAAACTAATTTTCAATTACTAGAATTCAACCGAAAAATACAAATTTTCAACAAAATAGCTGAATACTCAACTTAAAAGATTAATTTTCAACAAAGATTAATTGTCTACTCCAAAATGACAAACTTTCAACAAAACACATGAATTTTTAACCAAATAGTTGAATTTTCAACTAAACTAGAGCCTCATACGCGCGACCAATTTATTTACATATAATTATTTTATTTGGAAATGAAGTTCAATAAAATAATTTTGATTTGTACACGGCTTCGCATGGATACCCTCTCACGATGCAGAATAAATAATTGTGTAACTCTAAACATTTTCATGCAACTTCGGAAAAAAACATATAAAATGTCGGCGCGTACAAATTTTCATAGAAATACACATTAAATGATCTCGACTCGAGAAGAGTCCAGATGTCAAGCCATTTCGAGCGCGCATAGCACTCGGATGGATGACCATCTGCGACGTATACGACCGAGTTGTGTATTGGCTGCGTTTTAACCTCGGTTTCAATTAATGTCGAGCAGGAGGTTTGACGGCAGGGTTTCTTCGATAAATTGCCAAACTCTTAATTTGCTCATGAAAATATTTTAAATAATTAACAAATCTTGGAATTTTGAAGAGCATAATAGAAAGAAGTCATCGGAACGATATTCTTAGTTAATTCTGTAAAAAATTCACCCTATTCGTTGAAAAATAGCCAAATTCTTATTTGTTCATCAAATTTGTTTAAATAATTAATAATTCTTGTAAATTTACAAAACAACATAGAAAAGAGCATCGGAAAGACAATCTTAGTTGACTCCGGAAACAAATTTACCCAAACTCTGAATATGCTTATGAAAATTGTTTAAATAATTAATAATTATTGTAACTGTGCAAAGTATCGTAGAAAATAGTTATTGAAAATACATTCTTTGTTCATTCTGGAATCAAATTGGGCCTATTCTTTCAGAAATAGCCAAACTCTTAATTTTGTAATGAAAATTGTTCAAATAATTAATAAATCTTGTAAATTTGCATAACAATACAGAAAAACGGCATCTGAAATATATTCTTATTTAATTCTGTTAAAATGGAGCCTGCTCCTTGAAAAACAGCCAAACTCTGAATATGTTTATAAAAATTGTTTGAATAAATAGTAATTATTGTAAATTTGCAAAGTACCGTAGAAAAGAGTTATTGGAAATACATTCTTGGCGATCCCGTAAACAAACTGAGCCCATTCATTGAAAAATGGCTGAACTCTTAATTTGTTGAAATAATTAATAATTATTGTAAATTTGCAAAGCATCACAGAAAAAGTCATCGGAAAGATATTCTTGGTTAATTCTGCAAAAAAATTGAGCCTATTCGTTGAAAAATAGCCAAATTCTGAATTTTGTATGAAAATTGTTTAAATTGTTAATAATTATTGTAAATTTACAAAAAAAACATAGAAAAGAGTCGTCGGAAAGATATTCTTAGTTGACTCCATAAACAAATTGTGCCTATACATACATACATACATACATAGATTAGCAGTTCGAACTCGAAAGTTCCTTGCCTGTGGATATTTACTACCAATGTGGGCCCACCACACCCACGACGGGCCAACAGCACGCAGGTATTCCTGAACGGTTACCCATCCAAGTACTAACCGCGCCCAACAATGCTTAACTTCAGTGATCTTACGAGAACTGGTGTTTTCAGCGTGGTATCGCCGTTTTGAATTGTGCCTATTCTTTGAAAAATAGCCAAAATCTGAATATTTTTATGAAAATTGTTCAAATAATTAATAATTATTGTATATTTGCGAAGTATCGTAGAAAATGGTTATTCGATTCACATTCTTTCTTGATGCCCTGAACTAATTTATCCTATTCGTTGAGAAAAGGCCAAGCTTATAATTTGTTTATGAAAATTGTTTAAGTAATTAATAATTCTTGGAAATTTGCAAAGCGTCATACAAAAAAGTCATCGGAATGATATTCTTAGTTAATTCTGTTAAAAAAGTGTAGCCTATTTGTTAAAAAATAGCCAAACTCTAAATTTTTAAATGAAAATTGTTTAAATTATTATAAATTCTTATAAATTTACAAAGCAACATAGAAAAGAGTCATCAGAAAGACTTTGCATAGCATTATAGAAAAAAAAGTAATCGGAAAGATATTCTTGGTTAATTCTATAAAAAAATTTAGCCTATTTGTTGAAAATAGCCAAAATCTGTATTTGTAAAGAAACATAGAAAAAGAGTCTTCGGAAAGACATACTTAATGGACTCCGTAAACAAATTGTGCCTATTCCTTGAAAAATAGCTAAAGTCTGGATATTTTGATAAACATGTTTAAATAATTAATAATTATTGTAAATTTTCAAAGTATTAGATATAAATAGGAAAGAGTTATCCGAAAAACATTTTTTATTGATTCCGTAAACAAATTGAGCCTACTTGTTGAAAAATGGTAAAACTCTTAATTTGTTTATCAACATTGTTTAAATAATAATTAATTCTTTGAAATTTGCAGAGCATTATAGAAAAATGTCACCGGAAAGATATTCTTATCTAATTTTTGAAAAAATTGAGCCTATTCGTTGAAAAATAGCCAAACTCTAAATTTTGTAATCGAAATTGTTTAAATATTTAATAATTGTTGTAAATTTACAAAACATACTAAAGAGTCATCGGAAAGACAATCTTAGTTGACTCCGTAAACAAATTGTTCTGATTGTGTTTATGAAAATTGTTTAAATAATTAATAATTATCATAAATTTTAAAAGTATCATAGGAAGTAGGTATTTAAAGAAAATCTTTATTGATTCCGCAAATAAATTGAGCCTATTCTTTAAAAAATAGCCAAACTCTTGATTTGTTTATCAAAATTGTTTAAATAATGATTCATTCTTTGATATTCTTAGTTAATTCTGTAAAAAAATTTAGCCTATTTGTTGAAAAAAACCCAAAAATCTATTCGTGTAAAAATGACCAAACTACGAATTTGTGTATGAAAATTGTTTAAATAATTAATAATTCTTGTGAATATATCAAGCATAGAAAAAAGTCACCGGAAAGATATTCTTAGTTGACTCCATTTTATTTAAGGATAAATAAGTCAAGGGTAAACCCCTTTTTAAAATTTTCTAAACTTCATTAAGTTCTAAAAATAATTCAAATTTTAATGTTTTCTCATAAAAATATGACAGATGAATTCACATTTTCAATTGCTTAAGATTGCAATAATAGTTACAATTAGAAGGAAGTTATATTCTTTGAAAATGTAACTGAAAGTTAAATAAAATAAAATTATAAACTTTCATAATTTTTTATTGTTTAGATGTATAGATTATTAATGTGCTGGAAGCAATTAACAAAAATAATAAAGACTGAAATTAATGAAAACTTTTACCATTATTAAAATTTGTACTGGGGTTTTACTTCTCCTTTGTTTAAAATGTTCAAATGGTTTTGATTTTAATATTATAGTTCAGATACAAAAGTTGTGCTTATTATTAAAAAGGTTATAGCTGCAACTATGTTTTAATGTAAGCTAAAAAATAGCCAAACTCTGAGTTTGTTTATGAAAATTGTTTAAATAATCAATAATTATTGTAAATTGACAAAGTATCGTAGGAAAGACTCATCGAAAAGGCATTCTAAGTTGATTCCGTAAAGAAATTGAGCCTATTCGTTGAAAAATGGTCAAACTAAAGATATTCTTAGACAATTATGTAAACAAAATTGAGCCTATTCGTGGAAAAATAGCCAAATTCTGTATTTGTTTATGAAAATTGTTTGAATAATTAATGATTCTTGCACATTTGCAAAGCATAATATCAAACAGTCACCGGAAAAGCATTCTTAGTTGATTTCGTGAAAAAAAATTGAGTCTATTCGTTGAAAAATAGCCAAATTCTGTATTTCTTTTTGAAAATTGTTTGAATAATTAATGATTCTTGTACATTTGCAAAGTATAATATCAAACAGTCACCGGAAAAGCATTCTTAGTTGATTTCCTTAAAACAAATTAAGCCTTTTCGTTGAAAAATACCCAAACTCTGAATTTCCTCACAAAAATTGTTTAAATAAATAAATCATAATTCTTTGGAATTTGTAAAGTACTATAGAAAATAATCAACGCAAACATATTCTCAGTTAAATCTGTAAAAGAATTTAGTCTCTTCATTGAAAAACAAAATTCATTATAAAAAAATCTTAGTTTTAAATAATTAATAATTCTTGGGAATTTGTGAAACATGAAAAAAACTCATCGAAAAGACATTCTTAGTTGATTTCGCTAAAAAAAAATTAAGCCTTTTCGTTGAAAAATAACCAAACTCTGAATTTCCTCACAAAAATTGTTTAAATAAATAAATCATAATTCTTTGGAATTTGTAAAGCACTATAGAAAAGAGTCAACGCAAAGACATTCTCAGTTAATTTTGTAAAAAAATTGAGCCTATTCGTTGAAAAACAAAATTCATTATTAAAAGAATCTTAGTTTTAAATAAATAACTCTTGGGAATTTGCAAAACATCATAAAAAGCTCATCAAAAAGACATTTTTAGTTGATTCCGTGAACAAATTAAGCCTATTCTTTGAAAAATAGAAAACTCTGAATTTCCTTACAAAAATTGTTTAAAATTTGAATTTGCAAAGCAACATATAAAAGAGTCATCGCAAAGATATTCTCAGTTAATTTTTTTTTAACAGATTAAGCATATTTGTTGAAAAATAGACAAACTATGATCTCTTGGGAATTTTCAAAGCACCATAGAAAAGAGTCATCGCAAAGATATTCTTAGTTAATTTTTTTGTAATTGAGTTTGTTTATAAAAATTGTTTAAATAATTAATAATGCTTCCAAATTTGCTAAGTTTCATATCAAACAGTCACCGGAAAAACATTCTTAGTTTATTCCGTTAAAAGAAATTAAGCCTGTTCGTTGATAAATAACCAAACTGTGAATTTTTTTTAATTGCCAAAGAAATATTGATGCATTAAACTAATTGATCCTATTCGTCGAAAAATGGCAAAGTTCTTGATTTCTTTATGAAAATTGGAGACGTTTAACAACATATTTTTACTCATTATTAATTCTTGAAAATTTACAAAGCAACATCGAAAAGAGTCATCAAAAAGACTTTCCATGTCATCATAGAAAAAAGTAATCGGAAAGATATTCTTGGTTAATTCTATACAAAAATTTAGCCTATTCGTTGAAAATAGCCAAAATCTGAATTTGTAAAGAAACATAGAAAAAGAGTCTTCTGAAAGACATACTTCTTGACTCCGTAAACAAATTGTGCCTATTCCTTGAAAAATAGCCGAGCTCTGAATATATTGATAAACATTGTCTAAATAATTAATAATTATTGTAAATTTTCAAAGCATCATACATAGGAAAGAGTGATTTGAAAAACATTTTTCATTGATTCCGTAAAAAAATTGAACCTATTCGTTGAAAAATGGTACAACTGTTTATTTGTTTATCAACATTGTTCAGATAATAATTAATTTTTTGAAATTTGCAGAGCATTATATAAAAAAAGTCATCGGAAAGATATTCTGACCTAATTCTGTAAACAATTGAGCCTATTTGTTTAAAAATAGCCAAACTCTTAATTTCTTAATCGAAATTGTGTAAATAATTAATAATTCTTGTAAATTTATAAAGCAAAATAGAAAAGAGTAATCAGAAAGATATTCTTAGCTAATTCTGTAAAAAATTTTAGCCTATTCGTTGACAAATAGCTGAACTCTGAATTTGTTTATGAATATTGTTCAAATAATTATTAATTATTGTATATTTGCAAAGTATCGCAGAAAATAGTTATTGGAAATACATTCTTTGTTGATTCTGGAAACAAATTGGGCCTATTATTTCAGAAATAGCCAAACTCTTAATTTTTTGATGAAAATTGTTCAAATAATTAATAAATCTTGTAAATTTGAGGAACAATATAGAAAAAAGTCATCTGAAATATATTCTTATTTAATTCTGTTAAAATTGAGCCTACTCCTTGAAAAACAGTCAAACTGTGAATATGTTCATAAAAATTGTTTGAATAAATAATAATTATTGTAAATTTGCAAAGTACCGTATAAAAGAGTTATTGGAAATACATTCTTGGTGATCCCTTAAATAAACTGAGCGCATTCATTGAAAAATGGCCGAACTCTTAATTTGTTGAAATAATTAATAATTATTGTAAATTTGCAAAGCATCATAGAAAAAGTCATCAGAAAGATATGCTTAATTAATTCTGCAAAAAGTTGAGCCTATTCGTTGAAAAATAGCCAAACTCTGAATATGTTTATGAAAATTGTTGAAATAATTAATAATTATTGCATATTTGAAAAGTATCGTAGAAAGTAGTTATTCGAATTACATTCTTTATTCATACCCTAAACTGATTTATCCTATTCGCTGAAAAAAGGCCAAGCTCATAATTTGTTTATGAAAATTGTTTAAATAATTTATAATTCTTGGAAATTGGCAAAGCATCATACAAAAAAGTCATCGGAATGATATTCTTAGTTAATTCTGTACAAAAATGTAGCCTATTTGTTAAAAAATAGCCAAACTCTTAATTTTTTAATGAAAATTGTTTGAATTATTATTATTAATTCGTGTAAATTTACACAGCAACATAGAAAAGAGTCATAAGAAAGACTTTTCATAGCATTATAGAAAAAAAGTAATCGGAAAGATATTCTTGGTTAATTCTATAAAAAACCTTAGCCTATTCGTTGAAAATAGCCAAAATATGAATTTGTGAAGCAACCTAGAAAAAGTGTCTTCGGAAAGACATACTTAGTTGACTCCGTGAACAAATTGTGCCTATTCCTTGAAGAATAGCTGAATTCTGGATATGTTGATAAACATGTTTAAATAATTGATAATTATTGTATAATGATTTATTCTTTGAAATTTGCAGAGCATTATAGAAAAAAGACACTGGAAAGATATTCTTACTCATTTCTATAAAAAATGGAGCCTATTCGTTAAAAAATAGCCAAACTCTCAGTTTTTTAGTTTGATGTTGTTTAAATAATTGAAAATTATTGCAAATTTACAAAGCAACATAGATAACAGTCATCGGAAAGATATTCTTAGTTGAATTCGTAAACAAATTGAGCGTATTTGTTAAGAAATAGCCAAACTCTACCTATTTGTTCAAAAATAGGCAAACATTAAATTTCTGTATGAAAATCGTTTGAATTATCGTTAATTCTTGTAAATTTACAAAGCCACATAGAAAAGAGTCATCGGAAAGACATTCTTAGTTGATTCAGTAAACAAATTTAACTTATTCGTTTATGGAAACTGTTTAAATAATTAATCGTTCTTGTGAATTTACATAAGCAACATAGAAAATAGACATCAGAAAGACTTTTCTTAGCATCATAGAAAAAAGTAATCTGAAAGATATCGCCTTTCGAATCTACGAGTCCAAGCCTAAAACTGGATAGAACTGGATTGAAATGAAAACTTAAGTATTTAAATGAATGAAATCATATTTTCAAATGCGTATTATTTAAAATTTGTTTTTCAAATAAAAAATTAACAAAATTTATTATAAAAAATCCAAATACAAATTTTCCGAAATGTCAAAACCTTTAATTAAAAAATATAAACGGTACTCAAAATTCGGAAATTTTCAAACATTTTCAAATGTAAATGAACTATGACTAATCGAAAATGAATTTTTCAAAATACGAATAAAATATTAAAAATGTTAAAAAATGAGTCCAAGGAATCGAATATATACCGAAGTGTACATGCATAGACTTCCCCTAAGCTTCTTATGAAAACAAACATCTCGAGTTAAAATAAACACAGCTCGCCCAACGTTGATGAGATCGCTTTATGCTTATCATCGACTCACCACTGGTAGTTATTTGGGCTGTTGCCACAATTTAAGTTTTGAAAAAGTTAAGTTTTGAACTTGAATTTTAAAAACGTTCTCGTAGAATACGTGCTAAACTACCTGGTGCACGACCTGGTGCACCCGGGTAGTCGAGTCACCACTATTAGTTATTTTGGATGTTGGCACAACTTGAATTTTGAAAAAGTTCTCGTAGAATACGTGCTAAACTACCTGGTGCGCGATCCGGTGCACCCGGGTCTTCGGGTCACCACTATTAGTTATTTTGGATGTTGGCACAACTTGAATTTTGAAAAAGTTCTCGTAGAATACGTGCTAAACTACCTGGTGCGCGACCCGGTGTACCCGGGTCGTCGAATCACCACTATTAGTTATCTTCGATGCTGGCACAACTTAAATTTTGAAAAAGTTCTCGTAGAATACGTGCTAAACTACCTGGTGCGCGGCCCGGTGCACCTGGGTCGTCGAGTCACCACTATTAGTTATTTTGGATATTGGCACAACTTGAATTTTGAAAAAGTTCTCGTAGAATACGTGCTAAACTACCTGGTGCGCGACCCGGTGCACCCGGCTCGTCGAGTCACCACTGTTAGTTATTTTGTCCATTCTTCTATGGTTTGACGGACCACGAAACTTCTATGTGGCCTAGCGTTGTCGTGATGTACTGGTCTTCGTCCATGCCCAGAATATCATCTCTTTTTTTGGATTTTTTTTCGCCAAACGGCCACTATATTAATTAATACTTGCATTTTGTTAGATTTTTATAAATAAAATAAAAGTTGCTTAAAACGGGTAGAACTTATTTGTACACCTAATAAATATTTGGATAAAAGACATAAGCTACGAAAAAAAATATAGAGAAAAGTTGTTCACACAAAAAAGAGATACAAATTTGTTATTAAGGGTGTTGGTTAGATCCAACTTGGAATTTTTTTTTCTAGGCACTTCAGAGCATTGCAGCGCGAATTTGACAGATGGTCTATATGCCGCGTTTGCTTTGCTGCTTACTACTACAGTCTAATGTCTTGTGGTCTTCACATACACAGGACATCTCAATTTTATTCTACATTTTTCTCCATTTCGCGACGTATTTCGAAAAATTTAGGTTCGCCATCATCAAGTTTTGGGTCTTCGAATATTGCATGACCTCTGAAAATGCTTCTGTGATGTCAGAATTGCGAGTAAAAAAATTAATTTGCGAATGGTTCTCGCCGTTCAAATGCTGTCTTCTGCTATCCGCAGATTTCTCCCTTTCGCAAAATTTATAATTTCCGTGGAAATAATGATTTCCTCAGCAGCAGGCATTCCTATCAATTTTGTTGATCCCAGGATCTCGCAAACCCCCGGATATTTGACCAGTTTTCTTTCTTTCGTTCTCAAATGCTTGGGAAAAAATATATATGGAGTCAGTGCCGTGCCTAGAAAAAAAATCCAAGTCGGATCTAACCAAACACCCTTTATCAATTTTTGATAGGATGCGTAGTTTTGGTTTTGATCGTAAGAAATGACATTAAAAATAAAAATGAAAAATTTGTGGAAAAACGACAAAAGGTACGAAAAATAATTAGTAAACCAAAATTGTGCACCCTAATCACATCTACAAATTTGTTATAAATTACTTTTTCATAGGAGGCGTAGTTTTTATTTTGATCGTGAGAAATGACATTGTAAATAAAAATGAAAAATTTGTGGAAAAACGACAAAAGGTACGAAAAAAAATTGATAGACAAAAATTGTTCACCCAAAAAAGAGATACAAACTTGTTATATGCAATTTATTTCATTCTCATCATTTATTATGGAGAAAGTATTACAAATCGAGCATGTAGCGCGAGTGTCACGATGAGAACGTGTACATGCATATACTGGGATCTAAATGAGATGTTTTTGATAAAGTTTCATTAAAATATGCCAAGTGGAAAGAATAAACATCCGAGCGCCAAGCGCGAGGTATAAATATATCCGAGCACGCAGCGCGAGGTGACCCATTATCGAGCGCGAAGTGCAAGATCCGACAGACGCGCGCCCAAGGCACGCTCAAACTTGCAAACCGCGCGCGCAACGCGCCATGAGAATATGCCCGCGCAGCTGGCAGATTTTTTCAATTCAAACAATGAAATAAATGTTTAGAACAAAGTTTCGCAATGCGAAGCAAAGCGAGAAAGTTGGGACATGCGTCCGAGGCGAAGCGAGGAAGGCACGGCGATAAGAGCGAGCGATCTTAGAGATAAGGTATGGAGGGATGTTAGCTTTTAAGGGTTAGTTTTAAGAAAATTCTGTAAAAAATGGAAGTGTAAGCAAGTCAATTTTTTAAGGCCAGCAGGCTGAAAAATAAACGTTTATCTATGTAAATAAATGTTTAGAAACAACGGATTTCGCTTTCAAATTTTTCTTATCAAACCCTCAAAAAATGCACCCTTTGATTGGCTAGTTCTGCATGGGTTTGATACGCTATTTGAGTGATTATTTTATTTAAAAAAAATTAATTTTCAAAGCAGGAAACGATCCTAATTAATAAATATTTATTTCTGTACTTATTTCCCAAAATTTCAGACAGGTTTTTTACATCACGGCCTAAACAAAATATATGATTTTTCTGCCAAGCCGTGAGTTTCAAGAGATAATATTTTTGTATATTCACATCCACTTAATTATAATTATCAAAAATAAGTTTCACTGTATTTATCAATTTTAAAGGTCACCTAAAATTTTATTTGAAAAATATTTTCAAAGATCGAACTTGGGTAGATTCATGCGGCTATACAGATCAGTGTTGGATAGTAACTTATTACAAGTAAATAAGTTACTGAAAAGTTACGATACTTGTAACTTTTAGGGTAATGTAACTTGTATCGTAACTTAGTAACTATTTTTCGGTCACTTGCGACTTTAATTTTAGTTACTTTGCATTTTTTTATACACTGTTAAAAAAATCTGATCGAAATTTAATATACATGTGAGTAAAGTCATTTACACATACCGTACATTAATTTTAATATACCATCCTGTTGTAAAATTAATATACATGTATATTAAAGTCGGTAAAACAGAGTGCATGAAAACAACAAGGTCTTTGATTCCTTCAGATCCTGTCAAATATTAAAAAATAAAGGAATAACCTTGAATTCGTCGACTTAATTCCTACTTACAATTAAAGTGCAACGTACGGGTGGAATTTTTTCTAAAATTCGCTGTGAATGTTAGAATTTTAACGTGAGTACAGGTGCTTGGAGGTTAGGTTTCTTAATTATTTGTTTAATTGAACTTTTCTCTTAAAAACCAGTGTAATTTATATTTATCTAGGAAAAGATATTATTTTTGATTATTTATAATTGAAAATTGCTGCCAAAATTGTTTTTAATTTGTGTAAAGTGCAAATATCTGACTTTTCTGATAAACGATCAATATGCGGTATATGAAATTTAATAAAATAGTCTCTTAATGGCGATTTCGTATACCTAGATTTTAGATTTGATATACAAATGTATATTAAATGTATATTAAAATTGCAAACATTTTTAACAGTGTATCTCCTGTAAAAGATGCTTATGGGCCATGGGATGAAAATAAATTCCAAAATGGCGCGCAGACGGAGAATAAAAGAAAGTCATATTGCGCGCTGGCGTTTATGTTGTTTGTTGCACCAACTAATTATAAGCAACCTAGCAAAAAAGAAAGTATTGATACGAATTAAATTGAAAAGATTGAGACACCCCGCGAATTCAGCTTTGCGACAATGACGCACTGGACCAGTGTGTCAATTCGTGTAAATTCGAGAAGACGGTATTCCAATTTTGAATCTTTCTGTACATACAAATACAGCGCACAATTTTGATTTCAGCGAATTCTCTTCAATGAGTCAGCACGAATTTATTTCTATCTGCCATTTCGTTTTAATTTGAGCGATTTGAAATCAAACTCCAATTCGCCTAAATTCGTCAGCGCGTATACTGTTAAGGCGCTTCGTCAGGCTTGATTTTTAGCCCATGTATTCGTTTTGACATGAATCCCGCTAAACGGATGAATTGTTCGATGTAATATTTGAACCACATAATCTCAAGGGCATAGTGCCCAACAAGTCAGTCTCTTTTTTTTTTTGAAAAATGGTCTTGTTTTTGTTTTTTTCTTATTAATCGAAAATCTGCTTTATTTATGCGCCTGTAAACGAGCAACCCGCCACCGGGAAAGTACCCCTGTTTAACCGAAAACAGACGCGCCGAATTTGAAAGGGAATTTATTCTATTTCACCGTGAACTTTTTCGAGGATGCTGAACCCAGGGGGTCGGTCGTAACTCATCCGCCCTTTCCATTGTTGCATCCTGACACGATTCGAGCCGCTTGAACGAAATTGATAATTATTCAAATATGCAGAAATTCAATTTTTATATGCTGCATTAGGTTCATTACATAATTACAAGACGATTAAAAAAAAATAGAAAAAAATCGGTTCACCCGTTCAATTTCTGTTGGGAGTTTTGGTAATGTTGCATTTTATTCGAGATTACCTTCAATATTGAGAATATTTACCGATTTTCCCAATCCTTTTTTCATTTTTTGTTTCAAATTATATCATTTTCAAATTTTATCAGCTAATTAAAATTTCATCGATCCGTGTTTTGCGCAATTTGAGATATTGTAACAGTATTCATTGTCGGTGGGTGATTTACTTTGGTCTTTATCGAAAGACAAAACCAGAGTCAAGGATGATTAATCAATTCATTGAATATTCAAATCGATTCATCGAATCTAATTTTTATAAACAAATTATATTAACAAAATGTAAACATATTGCAAATTTTGCTTGCAAAGTATATTTGTAACTTGAAATTGCTTGATTTTATCAACACGATCATCTTTGATCGTGAAAATTTGTTGCATGGTATAATTTGTTTGTTTTATAAACAAATTATGTGAACAAATGCATAGTTTAGGCGTTTATTGGCAGAATGTAATCGTTTTTATTTTTTAGTAACTTCAAATTATATGAGTGGTATAATATGTAGTGATTAAGATTGGTCATTCCATATTATTTGTTTATTTTATAAACATATTTTATAAACAAATGCATATTTTGGTCATTTATGGACAGAAAGTAATACTTTTTTTTACAATCATCTTCAAGTTACGCAAGTGGTGATGTTTTTCG
>CAKNYM010036624.1:0-29268 GCA_932195095.1 Andricus curvator | reverse complement strand
GTCATCAAAACCCATTGTAAACCTCAGTCATAAACTCAAGACTTACATCTTCGACTCCTAAGTCTCGCCCCTGGCCGCCAGCGAGAAATAGCTGTCTTGGAGACGAAATCAAGACGAGCCAAGACGAACCTCAAAACGAAATATTTTTACTCGGGTCCGATATAATAAAAGTGAATAAAAGTGCGGAAAACACAAAATGGCCATTTCCAAAATTTACTGAGAAAAAGTTTTAAAACACCTAAATCAGAATCGACAATACGGGACTTTTTTAAATAGACGTCCACATCTCAGACATTATTTCTCAACTACTCCAATCTGGAAATATATCGAGTTTGATCAGGCTCAAACTTGGGCAAAGTATAGTGTTATATTGGATAAAAGTTTGCAGAAAAAAAGTTATCATTGTGAAACATATATGTGATGTGCGCCAAAGAAAGGGGGCTTACTCTGAAAAGTGAGATTTTTCAGGGAGAGCGGTCGAAGTCGAGCGGACAGACGCGACTTTTAGGAGAGAGGGAAGACCCACGAAATCTTCCCTTTCCACTTATCACTACATTCTAACGAGGAAAGAGATAGGTCGTAGACGCGGCTCACGGGCGGGTATAGATGAGACGCGCAGATGCAGTGGGGAGTGGTGGGAGGTGTTTCACGGGATCTCGAGCGAAAGCCTGATTTCTCGGGTACCTAACAACTCAATTATTAGCAATAATTACGGACAAAATTTTTTTTCGATGGTTTCATTAAAAAGAGCAACTCAAAAACTATCGAAAGGTGTAAAAACCTCGATTAAAATTTTTTTTAGAGTAAGTGACGTGCTTCGGCGCACGTCACATGTACATATAGTATATAGTTTGGCACTGTCTATTATTGTTTGTCTATTATCACTGTCCGTAATTCGCACGAGCTGGAAATCAGATAGCTATACGGGAAATTCAGTAATACCAGAGATTACTTCATGTATATGTTCTATAAATTTTAAGTATTGTGTGCGGATACCATCTGTTTTGGTGACTTATAAATCTGTTAATAATTATCGATAATATATGAAAAAATTTCCCACATAGTTGCTACAGGGTGTTTTTTTAACTTGAGACATCAAAATATCTCAAAAAATACGCATCCTATGAAAAAAAATATCCGTAATAAAAACTTTTCATTTTTGAGGGGGAAAAGCGACTTTGAAAAAATTTACCCCACCCCACCCTCCCAGGAGGCAGAATTTTTTTTGTTTTGTTCGAGAACATTTTTCGAATAAAACTTACGTATTTCATAAAGGAGAATCTGAATCTGTGATAAAAAATTGGGGTTCCCATTTGAAATTACAAATTTACCCCCACTCCTGCCTCCTGGGGGGTTGGGTGGGGTATATTTTTTCAAAGTCGCTTTTCCCCCTCAAAAATAAAAAGTTTTTATTAAGGCTGTTTCTAGTCGTCCCGAAAAATTAGGGGGGTTGGACCAATATTATTTATGTGGCCAGTCACAGGGGTGCCTTCCCGCCCCCACGAGACGTTGGAAAAGGGGTAGGTGTTTCACCAAAATTACTTCTATGACCAATCACAGGGGTGCCTTTCCGCCCCCACCCGAAAATTCGGGACGACTAGCGAAGCTTATGAAAAATATTGCACTAGTCATCCAGAATTTCGGGACCACGAGACACTGCGTTTTATTAATGATATTTTTTTCATAGAATGCGTATTTTTTGAGGTATTCCGATGTCTCAAGTTTGAAAATAACAGTATATGTATGTACGCTTTACGCACAAAGGGAATACTAATGAAACAATTTCCATGCGAATACAATAAATAATAAAAATCAATTGCACTTTTGGGCCAGACCCACTGCTTTAGATTGTTTTTACATAATTTGCTTGCTTTTTTATTTTTCTCTTACAAGGGGACCTTTAGGTACGCTTTTTTGTTTGTTTGAATTGATGCTCTCCTCAATGAAACGTACGTACCACAGGTTTTTTGAGAAAAATCAACAAGACGCAATTTTGACCCATTTTCGAGAAAAATTAATTTTAAAAATTGCGAACGGATGGTCATCGAGCCGGTGCAACAGTATTTCGAAGCGTCGGTACCTCTATGGTAGAGCGCTAGGCTGATAGCCGCTAGGTTGCACGTTCGATTCTCGGTATCCCTACTTTTTTTATTACATTCTCATTCTAACGAGAAGGTATTGGTTTTATGTAAAATTTGACATAGTCGGTTTTCATCAAATCTCCACGTTTTGAGACCCCCTGAGCTAGAAAAAACGATTTTTACGAAGGTGTCTGTCTGTCTGTAGCCACAATAACTTTCGAAAAAATGATCAGATTTCATTGAGCTTTGGCACACTTTTTTATGGCCGAAAAATAGAGAATGAGTTCGTTAACCAGCTATTTTGGATGAAAATCCAAAAAGTGAGCACATTTTGAAAATTTTTGAGACCACTTTTTTTGAAGATTTGAAAATTCTATGTACGTTTATTAGTAGTACGCAAAATGTCGAACAAAATATTATCATGACTTTTCGTGATAAAAAAAAAAATTACTGGAGTTATAGCATTTTCAAAATTCCAAAAAACAAACGCAAATGAACATTTTAAGCCGAAAAACGCACGATATGAAAAAAAGTCAAGAGGAGAAAAACGTTGCTTCTTGAACACCCTATAATATTTTCATAACAACTTTTTGAATTTTTTGAAAAATAAAAAATTCAAATTTTGATCGCACAAAAAATTAATGAAAAATAAAAAAAGCCATTTTGCTGTCAAATTATGCAACATACCAGAAAAGATCATCTCACCAAAATTGTGCACCTAAAAAGGATCTACAAATTTCTTATCATTCACTTTTCGATATGACGCGTAGTTTTTGTTTTATTCGTAAAAAACAGCATTGAAAATAGAAAAATCAAATTTTCAGACGAATATTACCAGCTACGAAAAAATGACCGAAACAAAATTTGTTCATCCAAGGAAGAGGTACAAATTTATTGTGACTCACGTTTCGACAGGATGCGTGTTTTTTTTTTATTCGTGAAAATAACATTGACAGTAAAAAAATCAAATTTTTGAAAAAACAATGCAAGGTACGAAAACATATAAATAAACACAAATTGTGCATTCAAAAAAGACTTACAAACCCGTAATCAATTTTTGTGGTAAGAATATATTGAAAATGAAAAAATTAACTTTTTTGATAAACGGCACAAGCTAAAATAAAATGTTAACTAATAAAATTTGTCGCCTGAATTATATCATTACTTTTCATTTGAAATCAAATACAAATTTAGTAATTTGTATATGAAGAACATATAACACGAAACACAAAGTGCGCGTTCAGTGTATTTACCAAATCGCACGCCGTAAGTGCGCTCAAACTTTTTTGTTTCTATCATACGGTTCAAATGATTTTCAAATCAAATATCGAGCGCGAAGCGCGAGTGTCTGGATGAGAATGTGTTCCTTTAGGTCGATAGAACCTTGAGTAAATAAAGTTCCTTTTCAGTCTAAAATAAAAACAAATTTAACAATCACTTAATATGTAGAGGTTTTGATAATTTTATAATATTTGCAAACAAACTTTTTCTTTTCATCGAAGTCGAACATGAAGTTCAAAAATCTAGAGGAGCCGAGCGTAAAGCGCGATGTTAATACGCCCGAGCGCGTAGCGCGAGGTGAATACATAATCGAGCGCGAAGCGCGAGATCCAACAGTCGCGCGCCCTAGGCGCGCTCAAACTTGCGAGCCGCGCGCGCCGCGCGCCATGAGAATGTGCCCGCGAAGCGGGCAGATTTTTTTTTTTTTTTATTCATCAAAATGCCTATTTATTCCATTTTTGAATAACATTTAATGAAATTATACCATTTAATGAGTATTTATTCCTAATTTTCAATAAAAACTCTGTTAATCGTATTTTTATTATCACTCGTTTGAACAATTGTGCATTTTATTAAAACTCTTTATTCTTCAATAGCTTCTAGTATTCATGTTTTTAAATTAAAGTAGGAATCTATTAAATGAGCCACTGCATCCACTGGTATTTCGTATTTATTTTTGAAATTTTTATTTGAAACAATGGAATTTCAAAACTGGAAATTTTGATTACATTGTCAAGGGAATCTATGCTACAGTAGGTCACAAAATGTTTTTGAATATGGAATATAATTTGTAGTAAATTATTTGAGAATTGTAATTTACGCTCTGGGAAGACTTAAATATTCGATTATCTATTTCTGATTATTAGCTGTGGATAAAATGTATTATTACACTTTCAAATGAATTATATGGTTGGACTGCCCCTTTGTATACTGTTTCAAGGCCTATGAAGAAAGGACGAGTTCGTTAATCAGCTGCTTTTTAAAAAATCAAAAATTCCATTTCCCAGCAAATCTATACATTTTTTGTAAGATGGAATAATAATTGAAAAAATGATTCACCTCGAGAAGATCTACCAATTTGCTAGAAAAAAAATTTTTGATAACAAGTATGGTTTTTGTTTTATTCGTAAAAAATGTTATTAAAATAAGTAATTCTGTTTTTGGGCAAAACCATGCAAGACACGAAGAAATACTCACTAACGAAATTGTTCATCTGAAAAAAATATAGGAATTTGGTTCAGACTATATTTTCAAAAGATAGTTATTGTTTTAATTATAAAAAATGTTATTAAAAAATCCATTTTCCATTTGAACTATGCAACAACAAAAATAGGTAAAAAGGAAATCTCTTTATTTATCTGAAAAAAATTTGTTTATATACACTCTGTACAATAAATACACAAAAATTATTGTGAAATAAAGAACAAATAATAAAGTACATTTGCTTTATTTTGTTCTGTCCAATTTAGCAGTTGCGAACAGTGGAACAATAATCACAAAAAAATCACGTTTTGTAAATATTCTAAGAAAAAACACAAAGGGAAACTTACAGTTTTCAATTCGTAAGATTTGAAAGGCTGCGTACTCCAGTTTTGTTTTAAAATCGGTCTTAAGCTGATGTCATAATTTGTTCGTCTAAATTATATCTACAAATCTGCTTTGATCCATTTTCTTATAGGACGTGTAGTTTTTGATTCAATCGTGAAAAATAACATTACAAATGAACAAGTTAAATTTCTGTAAAAACGACTAGAAGTTAATGGCAAATAAGAAACGAATATTAAAGTAATCATGAAGAATAAAATTTGTACTTTATTTTGCTATATCTGAATGAGCAATTCGGAACCGACATACATATATTAATATAGTATACATTCTATATATTAAAGTTGAACATAATATAGAAAAATCTGCATATTGGTCAAATGTTATTCGAGTGCGAAGCACGAGATACGTGATGAGAATGTGTTCGTTAAAGCCGAAGGAGCTTTAACAAAAGATAATTCACAATCACCAAATCACTACTGTCGATGATTTCACATTAAATTGTCACAGATTTTGCGTAAATGTAGGGAAGTACAAAGACCGAGTGCGTAGCGCGAGGTAAATACATTATCGAGCGCGAAGCGTGAGATAAATATATTATCGAGTAATTAGTAATTTTTCTCGACACCTTTTTGATAATATTCAATCTTTAATTAAGAAAAAATTATATATGGATTTCTTATATTCAGATATTTCTTGTATTCGGATTTAGCGTTTCATTAATTGAATCTGAATTTCAGGAAAAAAAAGTAGGTGAAGTTTCAGATGTAACTAACCGGAACATTCGCCCGTTGAAAATCAACTGATGACTGCAACATGTTACGTTAGGGTTGCTCATATTTTCAAAGATTGAATTTTCTTCACGCTACCCCCCAGTTTGGTTCCATTTTATGTAGAAATAATTTCTGCAAAAGTTGAGCTTAATCGGACTAAGGGAAAGGGTGCCCCTGGGCCCTTGAACATAAAAAACCCATACAATTGAAGAAAAAACCAATTTTATTTGTTTATTTTGCAAAATTTTAATTATGTAAAAAAAGCTTCATACAAAAGTTGTAGATATATTCAAAATGAACATATTATTATCCATGACTTTTTCTCGTATGGCTAACCTTTTCCGAGAAAAATTCGAAAATCATTTGTTTTTACTTCAAATCTTGACGCTTAGACAATGACTCTTTTTTATAGCCTGGGAACTTTCGGCGATACATACATACAGATACATACTGTTTCTGTTGTTTGTTTTTCGTAAATAATGTGTTATATTCTTCCATAAGTTTAACGCCTCTCTCAGCCGAATCATTCGCAACTACTATACCATTAAGCCATTTCCCTTTCGGTTCAGGCGTGACTTGCTCGGTTGGACAATAGTAGTGTGTATGGTGGGTATATAGGTATATAGGTGTTAGGTATAGATATTTTAGATTGATCTGGAATTCTCGTGTTATTTATTCAAATGACACGTTCATTCCGCAACACTGCTCCGACCCAGGTTGCTGATCAATCTCTCTAGCGATCACTCCAGGTGAAGAGCCTCACAAAATTGTTATGTGTGGTTCCCCACTTGGGCCCATTCAGTATCCAAGGTCTTTGTTTCAGGCGTCATTCACTCTATTGTCACTCTGTTTACAAACTATTTGTCGCCACACTTTTCTGTCCTGGCATACTACTCTAGCTTCCTTCACGTCCATGCATTGTTTTATGCAAGCTCTCGTGTTTCTAT
Source organism: Andricus curvator (assembly GCA_932195095.1). Classification (NCBI taxonomy): domain Eukaryota; kingdom Metazoa; phylum Arthropoda; class Insecta; order Hymenoptera; family Cynipidae; genus Andricus; species Andricus curvator. The sequence continues at coordinate 22,641 of CAKNYM010036624.1, read as the reverse complement.
GGCTTCTTATGTCTCTCCGTATTAGTGTCTCATTCACAGATTCTAACCATTCTTTTGGCGGTCTACCTCTGTTCATTCTGCCATTTACTTTATCTTTATACACTTGTTACGTTAGTCGTTCATCTTTCATTCTTTCAACATGTCTGAACCATCTTAACTGATTTCTTTCCCATGTGTCAACTATTGTCTCTTTTGCACCACATTCTTTGAGGATCATCTCGTTCCGGACTTTGTCCATCAGTGTTTTCCGCATATTGTGCGAAGAGGTTTCATGCCAATCGCGTTAATTTTACTCTTGTGTTTTTTTTGACAGGTCCATGTCTTGCTACCGTATAGTACAGTTGGTACAAATATGGAATTATGTATGGCCATTTTAGCTTTTTTGTATATGTTTTTATTTCTGAGCATGGACCCTGCTCTACCGATAACCTGCTTACCCTTATTTATGCGCCTATCAGCCCTATGCATCGCCCGTGTATTTCGGTTAGTTCACATTGCTTCTTAGCGTAAGCTGAGTTGTAGGTGGCGCTGGGTGGCATGTAAACCTGAATTTGTCAAGAAATACATGTCTGATGTATAGACAGGCTCCATTTTTTACCATTTTTATCTAATAGCAAGTTTTTTGACAAATGATTTTAATTCGAAATTATGGGGAAAATTCAGAACGAAAAAGACCCTCCAAAAGAAAAGAAAATCGAAAACACGGGAATAGTTGAAAAGAATAGGCGGAAACCGGTGTATAGCTCCAGGATGTACTTCGAGTTATGATTCTAATCGTACGAAAGTTAGTGTTTTTCTTGTGCCAAAAGGTGAAGAAAATGTAAAACTATGGCAGAAAGCAATAAGACGCGACGATTTAATTTTAAAACCGGGGCATAAAGTGTGTGAGTTACATTTTGCTCCGAAAGATATTTTGTTGGAAAGAGACCCTGTAAAAAGGAGAGCATTGAAGTAGATTATATGGCATTGAAAAAATCGTACACTTTAATGCCTACAAATCCAAACCAATTCCGTTTTTGTCCGAATGCGCTTCATGGCATTAGACAGTTTTCGTTCGAATCATTTTGAATCACACAACAAAATTATGGCATTAAAGTGGCTTCTTTGTGATGCCGTTGATTTAATGCCATTAAATGCACTTGAATGACCGTATCAGTTTAATGCCATGCAATGGCTTCAGCGATCGAAGGCATAGAATGAAACTAATGCAGTTCAATGCTGTTGAATTACCAAATAAGTCGAATGCCATTTAATGCTTTTTCCGACCGGATATATCGAATACAATCAATGCATTCGAATGCCGTTAAATCAACATTCGGACAAAAACGGAATTTGTGTTGATTTATAGGCATTAAAGTGTACAATTTTTTCAATGCCATATAATCCACTTTAATGCTCTCCTTTTTACAGGGGAAATAAAAGCGGCTGATATGGAAGAACTGTTCTCGGAGTAGTAAGTTTATTGTATTTATTTATAATTTAAAAACTTATACAGTTTATTTTCTTTAATTTTTTTCACATGAACTTATTTTAAAGTAAACTATATATTGAATTTCTAACTTTATTTTTTAATTAGATTTAGAGGTTAAGTATGTATTTTATACGCGGTGCTTATTTTTACTTATATATTTTGTCAATTTAAATTGAACAAATATATAAATAAAAATAGAAACTACATATTAAGCATCTAAATGAAATTCAATAAGAAAATTATAAATACAATATTTAGTTTCCGTAAAAATAATTTTAAATTAAAAAAAAAAACAACTAAATATTGTATTTCTAAATTTATTATTGAATTCTATTTAGATTTTATTTATGAATTAAATTAATATTTATTTATTAATATAATATAATAATTATAAATTAATCAATCATTAATTTATATAATAATATTATTGGACCAAGACTGAATTTAAATCGAATATGTAACCAAAGAAAACGTCCAAAAACTAAAAATATATAATAAATGTACCAAAAAAGTTCAAACACAATTCCAAATATATATTTCTCATGTGTTAAAAATGGAAATATAGTACATATATATATTTATTATGCATTCTGTTTTTATTTACTCCCTCTTCCCTCATAAATGTTTCTTGATATATGTTTAAAGAGAATTATATAATACTTTATTTCTTCTCTTTTATATTTTATAGAGAGCATTCGCAGATAATCAATAAATTTTCATGTTTATTTAACAAAAGCTAATTAATAAGTTTTACGTAAAAATTGTTTGTCAAAGAAATTTTTGCATAATTTTTAATTTGAAAAATTAATCTTTACATTACTAGGATCTGATTATATTTTATATATATCTACTTATATAATTTACCTTATTGAAATAAATTTAATATTTTTAAGTCGCACAATTTGTGTCCCCTAACTGATCAATAGAATTTTATAATTAATATGTTTAATTATTTATAATGGTTAAAAAAATATTGATGCAATATTGGAAGCTAATCTAATTCTATTTTATTAATTTAAATAAGATTTTTTATCTGTATTACCAGGGGTTAAAAAAATAATTATTTGGTTTAACGTCTGTTTTAAGTTATGATTAATTGATATCTATTGCATGTTGTTAAATAAACAATATTCTTTTGTATTTTTACCATGCGTCACATGCAATAGTAGGTTTACATGACACCCAGCGCCACCTACAACTCAGCTTACGCTAAGAAGCTACGTGAACTAACGTCAATGCATAGGGCTGGCGCCTATCTAACTCCCCATGTATTTTTCCGTCGCTAGTGAATAGGCTACCCAGATATACGTACTTGTCAACTTGTTCTAATCTCTCATCATTTAGGACAATGTTGCACATTGTTTTCTCAGTTTTTCCTTCAAACACCATGGTTTTTTTTTATTTACGTTAATTTTAAGGCCCATGTTCTTCATGCTTGTATTAAGTTTATTCAACATTCTTTGCAAGTCCTCGATTGATTCTGCCATAATAATCTTGACATCTGCAAAAGCTAACCCACGTACCTTCACTGTTTCGAGATCTACACCTTCTTCTTCGAAGAGGGCCATTCTTAGACTCTTATCCATAAATATTATAAATAGCCATGAGGACATAACGCATCCTCGTTTCACGCCTTGTATAATATCGAACCAGTCACTCAGTTTCCCATTTACACTTATACTCGCTTTACTATCCGTATATATTGATTTTATTGCTTGTAGGAGCCATCCATTGACTCCGTACTCTTTAAGGACTTCCCAAAGTTTACTTCTATTTACCTTGTCAAATGCTTTTTCTAGGTCAACAAATGCACAGAAAACTTTCTTTCCTACTCTTAAGGGCTTTTCTGTGATCTTTCTTAAACTAAATATCTGATCTGTACACGATCTTCCTGGCATAAATCCACTTTGGACTTCCCATATCTTTTCTTCTGTAATTTTCATTACCCTACGAATGAGTATTTTTGAGTATATTTTACTTACGGTACTTAGTAAGCTGATACCTCTGTAATTACTGCAGTTGCTTTTATCTCCCTTTCTTTTGTATGTTGGTACGATAATCGCTTTTCTCTAATCGTCTGGAACTTCTCCCATCTCGATACATAAATTTATTAATTCGCACAACCTGTGAGGTATGTACTCGCCACCGTATTTAAGCATTTCAGCGCTAATACTATCTACACCAGCAGCCTTACCGTTTTTCAAGTTCTTGATTATATCTCTAACCTCAGTGACACAGACTTTTTCAATTGGGTTTTCTAATGCATCATGTTCTATGTCCTAATAATTCTTTAAAAGAGTCTCTTAAAGCGTCTACTATCCCGTCTATATCATATAGCATTTCACCTTTGCTGTTTCTCATACTGACAAACTCTGTACTTTTGCTTTCTTTTATCAGTTTAAATAATAGTTTCATAATTCCTTCAAAGCTGTTTTGTCTTTTCCTCTCTTCTTCTGTTCTGATTTTTTCTTTACTCTCCTTGACTAGTCGTTTAACTTTTGTGACGTTGCAATTTTATTGCAAGTCACAAGCTTTAATTTTCAGAAGTTCAATAATTTTTAAGAATTCGATTTAGTTGATTTTAAAATATAAAGATTTAACCATAGTTCCTGAATCCGCAAGCTGCATGGTTTTCCAAGACTATGGGTTTATCCAATTTAGTTCCTTTATTTTTAAGAATTGATTTTGCCTGTTTTTCCGTTTTATTTATGTATTTCCCGAGTAATTCGACTATCCTGAAGAAGCCTCATCCATCCTGACCTACGAAGAAACTTCAAGAAGCATTTGGGACGCCTTTTGTCGATTGGAGTTACTCAAATCCTTTGAAATTTCCCGCCAAACCTACTGCTGTGTGCCAACCTGTTCCTATCCTTCTAGTCGTACCCCAAAACCTATGGAATATTTTTGGAATGCTGTTGGGAATATTACTGCCGATTATTTTTGACGCCCCCTTCAACTTATCTACCTTGGAGTGGAATTCAAAAGTTCCAATTTGGGAAGGTTTATTGTCGATCCTCGGCAATGCGAGTGGGCCCTCTTTAGCTCAGGCCCGGGTCATCAGTGTCAACGTTCTCGGTGCTAGGGACTTTAAATTGGATGGTTCTATAAAGTCCTAGTAGCCGGCTTGGTTGTGCAGATAATTCGGAGAGGATGTCTTGGACAATATTTCAACATCTTATGGACGAAATTGATTGGTTATGATCATCAAATTCAGAAGAGAATATTTTGTTTGGACACAGCATCCCGAACATCTACGTCTAGACACATCCCTGAGGGTCCTTTTCTTCTGTTTAAAACATTCCCTAGTAACGCCAATCAGATCACCCTATTTCAACCAATCAGGATCAAGTCGGTTGCCAAAGAAGAAAGCACTGCTGGGAAAAACCTGCATCTTTCGTCAAGCAGCGTGCGGAGCAACCTCGTCGTCGTTCCGTCTTAGTTAATTTTTCGAGTGTTTCAAAGTATCTTTTATCAAGTGACTTTTAGTGTGCCAATACGGACTTTGAGAATATTATTGAGTGCAATCATCAATAATCTTGAAAGATATAATTCATTCTATATCAAGTTCTGAAAGGAAGCTTTTTGATAGATTTTGTGTGGACCCCTTTCCTTTGTTTTGAGAATTTTAGAGTTAATTTGGTCACATAAAATTAAGAAGCCTTCCTTGACTGAATTTATTAATTTCTCGTGCATTGTGTTATAACTGCCTCAGGGTTTATTTATTGTGTTTTTTCCCCTTTTGTTGTTGACCCATTCCCTGATTTAAGTGCCTATATAATCTTTAATTGTATTTTTGTCAAAAATGTGTGTTACCCAAAACAAAAAAAAATTCGTTGTCCTGATTGTTGCTGACCCTCCCGACACGCTATAGCTTATTAACCCTATTTTGTCAAGTTTGCGTTTGGTCTTGGAAAACCAGACGAAAGATCGCATTTCGTTTTTTTTAGAAAATAATCCCTCCATATTGTGAAAAGGTTTCCCTTGAGATAATTGTTTCTTCGTACTTTGTTAAAGAAAAATAATTTAATCCATCCATTTTGTGAAATTGAAGTCTTCCCCCTGAATCAATTGTTTCTTCCCTAATTCATTTGTTTCCAACATTCAAATTGTAAATGAAAAATTATTCTGTTTTAATCAAATAAAATATTGTTTAATCCACTTATCTTTAAGTTATTTATAAATTTATATTCAATTAATTTAGTTCTGATATCAAATTTTAAGAACCAGCCCCTCTACCATTTTCCAGAAACGGGGCTGAGCTAGCCAAATTTTTTTATTCGGTTCACTGATTTTGACTTTGAAAATTTATTTTGAATTTTCATTTTTTTTTTTTTAAATATTTTTTGAAATTCTTTCCGTCATAATTATGAATGATCCATGCAGATCTGGTGCCCGCGGTTAATAAAAAAAAATATATTAATTTGACTTAAAATTTTAGACCTTGAACCGAAGGTTATAACGATAAGAAAATTGTCGATATAATTTTTGGCGCCCAACGCGGGGCTGCATTAAATTGAAGAATTCTTTTTTTTTAATGTTTTATTGATTTATATTATTTAACATTTTGTTAAATTCTAATAATTTGAGATTTAAGAATTTAGAAATTTGAAGGTTAGGATTGTGCTTTGTAAATATAATTGATTTATGAAAGTTGAGTTGATCAAGATCAATCAATTTAATTTTCTTCAAGCCTTTGACATTCTGGTATTATTTTTTTATATTATCCTCCATAACCTATAAAATTGATTAATTCCCCTATAGACCCAGAACCCTCATTATTATCCTTAAAATATACTTAGCCCAGTATAATTGATTTGTGTTTCAATTTTCCTTGAACATTATATATTTTATTTCAGGAATTTATTTTGATTTTTGAATTTTTTTTATAAAAAAAAAGTTCAAAGAATGGAAATAGATTATTGATTCATTCAATTCCCAAATTTTGAGAAATTATTTATACCCTAGGTTCCCTGAAATATTTATACCCGTGATTCCCTGAAATTATTTATACCCTCATTTCATTGAAATTATTTATACTCTTATTTCCCAGAAATTATTTATACCCTTAGTTCCCTGAAATTATTCATACCCGTCACTTTCCAAAAATTATTTATACCCTTATTTCATTGAAATTGTTTATACCTTTATTTCATCGAAATTATTTATACCCTTATTTCATCGAAATTATTTATACCCTTATTTCTCTGAAATTATTTATACCCGTTATTTTACAGAAATTATTTATACCCTCGATTCATTGAAATTATTTATACCCTTATTTTGCAGAAATTATTTATACCCTTATTTCAATGAAATTATTTATACCCTTATTCCATTGAAATTATTTATACCCTTATTCCATTGAAATTATTTATACCCTTATTTCATTGAAATTATTTATACCCTTATCCCATTGAAATTATTTATATCCTTGTTTCATTGAAATTATTTATACACCTATTTCATTGAAATTATTTATACACTTATTTCATTGAAATTATTTATACCCTTATTTTCCAGAAATTATTTATACCCTCAGTTCCCTGAAATTATTTATACCCGTTATTTTCCAGAAATTATTTATACCCGTGATTCCCTGAAATTATTTATAGCCTTGATTAATTGAAAATATTTATATCCTTGATCCTTTGAAATTATTTATACCCTTGATACCCTTATATTATTTATACTCTTGATGCCCTGATATCATTCATACCCTTGATTCTCTGAAATTATTTTACCTTTGGTTCCCAGAAATTGTTTATACCCTTTATCCCCTGAAATTATTTAGATTCTTGGTTCCTTAATTTATTATACCCTTTGAGTGCGGCAGAAATTGCCTCACAGATAATACGTAACCTATAGAACAATCAAAATGGCCGAAAGTGTAGAAGAACCTCATGTTTGGATTCTACAATTAAGTAAGGAGGAATTAAGTGAAGAATTGAGAATTCGTGGTATTCCGGAAGTTGGAAATGTTATGGCCCAGCGAAATAGATTAATTAAAAATCTACATACCCCAATTGATTTGAATAGAGCAAAGAAATTAGTCGATCAATTAATTCCTAACCCTGACGATTTAGACCCTCCTCTTGTCCCAAGCAGCAGCAACTTAATTAATAATCAAAACCAAAATAATGACCTTGGCAATTTAGAAAAGAATGACGTGCAAAACCCAATTATTGGATCCCCAATTTCTTCAAATGACTTGATCACAGTTGATGAAGACATATCAAATCATGTTTCATTTTTAAATTTGAATCCCGTCAATAATACTAATCCTGTGAGACAAAATGTTAGTAATTTAAACTCTAAAACCCCACCCCTTAATAAGAAAAATATGGCTAGTCATAATCCATTTAATATGGAATCGAATATGGAATTTAGGAGATCTAATCCCTCTCAATTTAATCAAGCAAGATTTAATGAACAACAATTTAATTTGCCCAAATTTAATGAACAAGAATTTAAACAACCCAGATTTAATGAACAACAATTTAATTTACCCAAATTTAATGAACAACAATTTAATCAACACAAGTTTAACAAATCACAAGTTGATCAACATAAATTTAGTGAACAACAATTTGATCGAGAAACATTTCTGAATCAACAATTTCCTGAGGCATTCAGTAGAAATGACACTAATTTTTATCAATCTAATTTACCAAATGAAATTCATCCTAGAAATCCATATAGAGAGAGTCGTTATGCTGATACTTTTAATGAATTCTTCAATCAATCATTCGATCCCAATACCTTTAACTTCCCTAAGAATAATAATAGATCTCGTTCTCATTATTATCCTACTTTAGACCCACATTTTTCCGAATATCATGAGCCACCACATGTTCATTCTCGTAAGAATTATACCCAAAGTGCTGCTTCTGCTTTTGATATCATGATAAAATGGAATTTAAAGTTTTCTGGCCATTGTTCAGAAGATCCAGAAACGTTTTTGATGAAAATTATGGCAGGTAGAACTATAGTCCCAGTAGAAGATTCTATTTTATTACAAATACTTCCCTTTTTCTTATCATGTATAGCTTTAAACTGGTATAGAAGTTTAAGACATACGTGGAGAAACTTGAATGAATTTATGTCTGCGTTTCTAACTAGGTTTGGGGATGCTGATTTTCAGTTTGAGTTAGGGCAAGAAATTTCTAAAAGAACGCAAGGAGAAAATGAACCTGTGGCTGATTATTTAACATGTATAATGGCACTTTTTGATCGAGTCGTTCCCAGTCTTACGGAATCAGATGAGGTTAGTTTTTCCCACAGAAATTTATTGCCAAAATTACAATTGTTAATTCCAAGGCAGAGTATTGTTAATTTTTCCCACCTAGAAAAACTAGCGATAGCTGCTGAGAAAAGTATTAGAGTTGCTAGATCATTTAGACCCCCTCCACCTCCTGATAGATCCCTACTACCCGATTTGGCCTATAAAGATAATAAATTTAAAAATGTTGGAAAGAACCGTGAATTAATAGCCTTATTAGAAGAACAAAGTTACGAAAATGATTTAACCCCTGATTTAATGGATCAATTCTTTTTAGCTAAAGACCCTAACCCTAAACCTCAAAATTTACTACCCAATCAAAAAATTAATAAACAAACTAATTCCAAGATTAACAATCCAAAAGATTCTAATCCAAAGGATTCGAGTTCTAATAATATATCCAGAACACCATTTTTACAAAGGTCATAGATTCGGGGAATGTAATGAAAATAGAATTGTTTTCTGTTATAAATGTGGAAGAAAAGGATTTACTCGCGTATCTTGTCCAAAATGTTCGGGAAACTAAATAAGGAGTTATTTAGTGGGTTCGAAATTCCTCCTAAATTTGCTTTTGACCCTATTTTTGAATTTGATAAAAGATTGGTAATTTGATTGATTTGTCCAAAATAATTAAAGATGAAAAATCTAATCGAATATTTGATAAAGTAGATATTCAAATTAATAATCCAAAATCTCAATTACGAAATAATTTACTTGATAATGACTCTAATTTAGACCCAGTTCCTTCAAATAATTTAGATCATAAAACAACTCCTAAAGCTACATCGAATCCATTCTTGACCCTATATGACAATCCTAATTTTATTGAAAATAAAGACCCTATTTTTGACCTTGAATCATTTATGAACCCCAATATCCTTGCAAATTCATTTTATTCCCCAGAAAATCCAAAGGATATAGCTAGATCATCGAAAGTTGAAATATTTCCTATTTTTAATTTATCAGAAATTCATTAGAGCCCAAAACCCTTTTCGGGACCTGAATCTCTCATGTATGTTACCGTATATATTAAAGACCATCCAATTAAGACTTTAGTAGATGGAGGAGCCTCAAGATAATTTTTTGGACCAGAAGGGTTAGAATTAATAAATAAATTAGGTGTAAAAATTAATAATAAACATGTGCTAGTTCAAGTTGCCAATAGCCATTTTGAATTAGTTTCTCAGGAAATAGTGGCTCCAATTACTTTGAAAAATAAGACGAGAGAAATGTTCATACGGGTTTTACCTTCACTTCCTGTTTCTCTTGCGATAGGTTTAGATCTTCTTAAAGTTTTTAGAATTGATATTGATTTTGAGGATAGAACTTGGATTTTTAAGGAAGACCCTTTTACAATATATAATTTTGAATTATAAGAATGGAGATCTGATTTATGTTTTGGATTAAATGAATTGAAAATAGATGAAACATTAATACTACAAAAATTCCTTCATACAAATTTACCCAAAAATTTGGTCTAACTTCCCTTGCTCAACACGTGATTGATGTCGAAGGTCATCCGCCTATTAAGCAAAAACATTATTCAGTTTCCCCTAAAGTCCTTGAAGCTACTATGATTGAGTTAGATGCAATGCTAGCTGATGACATTGTTGAACTCTCCAATAGTGGTTGGTCTTCCCCAGTTGTTATGGTTCGAAAACCTGACGGAAGTTATAGATTTTGTTGCGATTATCGGAAATTAAATAAATTCACTAAGCGAGACGCTTATCCTATACCAAAAATGGAAAGAATTTTGGATAAATTACGCCGCGCTAAGTTTATTTCTACTTTGGATATTCAAAAAGGTTTCCTTAATATTCCTTTAGAAAATAATAGTCGTGAGAAAACTGCATTTTCTGTTCCTGGACGCGGACTATTTCAATTCAAACGTATGCCCTTTGGACTAACTAATGCCCCCGCTACTTTTCAACGCCTTGTAGACTCTCTTATTGGCCCGGAAATGGAGCCACATGTTTTTGCTTATATGGATGATATTATCATTGTCACCGAAACTTTTGAAGATCATTTCAAATGGTTATCTATTGTTCTCAAGAAATATAAAAGATGCAAATTTATCCCTAAATCCTGAGAAATGTGAATTTTGTTGTTCACAAGTAAAATATCTTGGTTTCCTAGTTAATGAGAATGGCTTTCTTATAGACCCAGACAAAATTTCCCCAATTGTAAACTATCCTGTTCCCAAAAATATTAAAGAACTACGTCGTTTTTTAGGCATGTCTTCCTGGTATCGAAAATTTATACAAAATTTTGCTATAATTACAGCTCCCCTTAATTTACTTTTAATGAAAAAACAAAATTGGCGTTGGTCTAAAGAACAAAAATCAGCTTTTGAACTCATTAAATCCCATTTAATTAAAGCCCCTATTTTTATCTTGCCCTAATTTTAATGAACCTTTTGTCCTACAGACTGACGCCAGTAGTACAGGACTTGGTGCAGTCTTAACTCAATCTATAGATGGTTTAGAATGTGTTATATCATTTGCTAGTAGATCATTGTCAGATGCCGAGAAAAACTATACTAACACAGAGCAAGAATGTTTAGCTATAATTTTGTCCATTCAAAAATTCCGTGCTTATTTAGAAGGATATCATTTTACAGTTATAACAGATCATAGTAGTTTAAGATGGTTACACAATCTTAAAAATCCTACCGGAAGATTAGCCAGATGGGCCCTGTCACTCCTAGAATATGATTTCGATATTGTGCACCGTAAAGGTTGTTTCCATCATGTCCCTGACGCCCTTTCAAGAATGTTCGAAAATCCTCAAGAACAAATTAATTTAACTAAAGAAATAACTCCCTCATGGTATATTCGTCGTTTTATCGCAGTTTCTAGTTTTCCAGAAAGATTTCCAAATTCGAAAATTAGAGATAGTAAGTTATATCATTTTAGACCCGATCCCATCATTTCTTCTATAGTCAGTGACCTTAACGAATGGAAATTAGTTCCAGCTAACGAAGATAGAAAAAAAAATTCTTAATGAAGCTCATGATGTTCCTCAGTCAGGTCATTTAGGTACAGAGAAGACATATAAACGAATTGCTATAGATTATTTTTAGCCCGGATGTTTTAAAGATGTCGTTGATTACGTTAGAAAATGTGAGGTTTGTCAAACTTGCAAGGCTGATCAAAAAGCTCCCCCGGGAATGATGGGTGAGAGAATAGTTGAACAACCTTGGATTGCAGATGCAGCAGACATTATGGGACCACTGCCCCGTAGTAAAACTGGCTTTCAATATATACTAGTTATTCAAGATTTATTTACTAAGTGGATTGAATGTATTCCCTTACGAAAAGCCACTGGGAAGAAAATCGGAGAAATGTTTAGAGAATTGATTATTAATCGTTGGAGAACACCTCAAATTATTCATACTGATAATGGCTCAGAATTTGTTAATCAAACTATAAAATCATTAGCTGAAGAATACAAAATTCATTTATCCACTATTCCCCCTTATCACCCACAAGCTGTTCTCTTTCTTCTCCATCTCCGCCCTAAGTTTATTTTGTAGACTAAAAGGTAATGATCAGTATTGCATTCGGAACTCCTCATGACTCTTGTATCTTCCGCAATAACGAAGTTGGTGATAAATATTCTAATTCTGTATCTTCTGGGAGAGGAGGTTCTACCACCATATTATCAGTGGACTTTCCAGCAATTGATTCCAAACTGCTGTTGCCTGTAGATGAAATCAATTCCGCAGATTCATCTTTAAAAGAAAAAGAAGAAATTTCATGATGCAAAATTAAATTTAAAAACTGAAATGTAAAAATAATTAGAAGTATTGCATGATTGCAATTTTTTATATATTACACACTTAGTCGTTCAATTTCAAGATTTCCTCGCTCCTTCCTCATCAACGCTATCTCTTCTCGTTCTGCAACTTTTCTTTCTCTTAGAAGTTCCATGTAATCGATTCCGAACATAAACACTTGTCGAATCTTTAAAATTTGATTGGTTAAAAACTGCTTATCTTCTTCTATAGAAATATTTTCCAAAGCGTTCGCATGTGCAATGTCGAAAAGATCCTCGAGCTTCGATTTGAAATTTGCTTTTTTTTCTTATGAGCCTCCGATTTTCTCCCAGCGTGTTTTTGCAGTTGTATCCATTGTTGGTACATACTTTCTAATTTTGGGATGCAGTTTATGACTTCCTGAGTTGGAATTCTTGCTTTTTCCCAAAAAACAATAACCTCCTGCAATGCTAGTCTGGCACTTTCGCGTAAAGTTAACTTCACAACACGAAGATTGAAAAATAATACACTTAAAACGTCTTTATTTGATGGCAATTTATTTCCAGATATTTTATACCAGTAATCCGAGAGAGAACTGCGTCAGGTATGTCTCTGAATATCTGTATCTACTCACTACAACTGCTATATTATTACTATACTACAATATTACATTACTACATTCGTATGGGGTACATTGGTACCCTCTTGCCAGGTAGACACACACGAGGTAGCACTTGGACAAGAACACTCAGGAAACGGGGAAGACACATATAGACTTTTAAAACAAAAAGAGTGCTACGTGCTTTATGGAAGCCCCTAGACTATCCTCTACTAGAGTACTTGGTTAGCTTTATTCGTATCATACTTTTTCGCATTTTTCTCGAAAACAGTCACACGAGAAAAAGTCATGGATAATGATATGTGCATTTTGAATAGATCTACAACTTTTGTATAAAGCTTTTTTTATATCACTAAAATTCTGCAAAATAAAGAAATAAAATTGGTTTTTCCTTCAATTATATGGTTTTTTAATGTTCAAGGGCCCAGGGGCACCCTTTTACTTAGTCCGATTAAGCTCAAATTTTACAGGAATCATTTCTACATAAAATGGAACCAAACTGGGGGGTAGCGCTAACAAAAATCGAAAAAAAATGTTTGCTAAGAATAAATAAGAGCCACCCTAATGTGACGTGGAACGAAGAAACCAGCCTTAGGACCGAAATATCTATTTTCCGGTTTTTATCGATTCTGAATAATACAGATTTCCCCTACTCACGCGTCATGTTTGTGTGATAGCTCGAAGCTCTAATACGTTTAGCTCGGTTGATCACCACTCGCTGCGCACGATTAGACAGATTTTCCTGATATTGTTTTTAGGAATTTTTCAATTTTGTTTTATCAGTCGTAATGAAACATGAAAATAACACATAATACGATTATTATTCATTGCTATCGTTCATGTTTGACCAAGCCGGCCGTAATCGACTGCTCTTCTCATTCATATTTCCCAAACCTTAACACAGATACAGACTGCTCAAGTGTGTTAGTACGAAGTACTTACACTAAGGGTCCCTTCGCTACCTGTTCGTCTTCCTTTTACTTTGATCTGCTTTTTCTCGTAAACTCATTTTCGGCCCTAAGGCTGATTTCTTCGTTCCACCTCACGTATGAACTTTCGTTACTCGCTCATTTGAAATCGCTTAATTTGCGTAAAATGAAATTTTAAGGTTAATTTAAGACACAAATATTGCTAACATCTCGCCGGACCGTGACTTAGTATTTTTGCAGTTAATAACATAACCTAGTTATAAAATAGGATCAAGATGATGAAAATAACATTAGGAAATTCATTCGTCATAAAAACATTTTTCCTAAGTGTTAGCGCATCGCAGTTCGCGCACGCCTTTCTGCTCGCGCGAATGAAATTAAAACTTAAAAGTAATTCGAAAAAAAGGAAATAGTATATTCTACTACAAGTGTGGAAAGTAGGTAAGAAACGAGCCGAAGATGGAACGATAGCAAGAACCTGAAACTTCACAAGAGCTATAACTGTATTTTTCTACTGCACCAGTCGCACACTCTATTTTTTGTAACAATTGCAGGTAATATTTAGCTTGAGAAACCACACAGGCACTATTTCAGGAAATTCTTGAATTCCAAAAATTTCTAGAAATTTTTTGAAATTCTGGTTAATTTGTAAATTATTAACAATTACTTAAATTTCCAGAAATTTTCGGTAATTTATAGTAATTTATGGATGATTGGTGGTAATTTATCAGTAATTTATGGGGACTTATCGCTTCGGGTTAGTGAAATCCCAATCACTACTCACAATCACTCTGTCCAGTGTCAACTCATGAAGCCAGTAGTGAGGTTATGTTACTATACGGGATTACTGCAGTCCAGGAGTAAAGAATACCACTGGGAGAGAAAAAATTAGCAGTTATAAAAGGATATTATCTAGCTGCTGCGTTTGCGGTTTTAAGCAAGATCACACACAAAACTCACAAACTATGCGCGCCCGGTAGAGGCACATTACGCACCCGTTTATGCAGATCACAACGCTAAAGTGTTTTCTTTGGAGGCGCATATGCGACGCACGCCATGCAAGGCACGCACGTGCGTGAAATGTGCGACGCCTTCAACACGCAACGCACATGCATGCGTGCAGTTTGAGAGGTATTCTGTGTGCACTTCAATTTCCACTCATAGTGCAGGCGAATGAATATGATGCATTCTTGCATACAGGCCGTACAAGCATCGGCGTGCAGGTAACGTGGGTGCACGAATTGTTATCTAACACTTTCTAGCTGCTGCGTTTGCACACTTGGAACAATATCACTTCTTCTAGCTCAGTTATCAGTTTTACTAATTTGAAGCATTGATTGAATTTCAGCTATGAATCAGTTATTTTGGTTTGAACTAACCAATTAAATCAGTTATTTTAAGGTTATTTTGAGGCAAAATAACTGAGTCCATAGCTAGAATTCAGTCACTGATTGAAATTAGTAAAAATTATGACTGATTCAAATTTATAGGACATGATCGATATTAATAGGTTCTTACATAAATCAAAAAATGGATCGTATTCGCACAAAATCAGAGCGGTGAGTAGGCTGGTGCCGTTGATGCCTATAAACTTAAGGAAATTAAAAAATTTTGGATTTTAAAAGTAAATATTAAACTACATTTCTTGAAATTTTCGAAATTTCAGCCGGCGGTGCCATTTACTATGTGTGTATTTTTATAACGTAATGGAAAAATATTTTAAACTCGTAGTTTTCATTTGTTTTCCCTTGAGGATCATACTATAAAGCCAGACTAAATTACAGACACTGCTGGTTGGATTCTTGCTAGTTGTCCTGAACAGCCCCAATTTCCAGTTGGGCAAACTGGAAGCTACCCGGCTTAGATCCGTTTTTGAATGTTTACACTAAAAGTTAAAAACAACCCGCATACAAAGTTGTGGTTGCTATTGTAAATAAAGTAGTCAATATTGATCGACGCAAATCGTTGTCAGCATTTCAATCCAAAGTATATCGTCTGTTTACCTACCTATCTAACTACCTGCCTGCCTCCATACCTATATACCTACCTACCTACCTAACTTCCTACCTACCTGCCTACCTGTCTGACCAACTGCCTGCCTGCTTTCCTACATACATACCTACCTACCTACCTACCTACCTACCTACCTACCTACAGCCCGTTCAGTCAATTTTTATTGGACCCCTCGAGAGTTGTGTAACAGCATCTCATTCACGCATCATAAAGTGGCGTTGTCTATATCTTGCTCTGTCCTTCATGTCCAGATTTTCACAGGTGTATCTGTAAAAATATATTCCAACATTCGCAAACTTCTTACTCCAGTTGAGTCCTTCATTTCGAAAATGGTGATCTTGTTTCTGTTGTTCTTAAAAACAATAGTCTTGATGGTGCTTAGGAATCGGAGTAGAGACTTATCGTAGTTTTTGTCTTTTTCTATCAAATCACTAAGGATAGGGGAGTATGTGCACCTACTGGCATTCTTAAACCTTTCTTTCGCTTCAGGAAAACCTAGGGTGCGCTGCATCATGGAGGCACTTGTCACACTTTACTTCTGTATCAGTTTCATGGAACTGCTTATCTCGCATTTCCTCATTGTGTCCCTCGACTTGTAGAAGTTTGTCTCGCAATCCGTTGTTTTCACGGAGCAATCTGTTGTTTTGTGCTTCGTTCTCAGCGTTTAATGCTTCTTGCCCCAATGTACTCTTTTGGTCCGCTTCCATATTTCGGATTTGCCCATGAAGCTTGTCGTTCTCGCTTTACAGCTCCTTCTCCAAATCACTGTCAAACCCATTTCAAGATCCTTTAAATGAAGTATATCATCTTAAGGCTGATGTACTTCGCTGAGATCTTGTTGCGGCCTGGCAACGCGCAAGTTCTACTTGTAGGTGGTACCTTAGAATAGAGTGTCTACTTTCGAACAGATCGATATCCGTGTCTCTCTTGACCGTTTCCATTGCCATTTTGTTTCCTAAATTTCAGTCCGGGATTGGGTGTGCCATGACTTTCTTCCAGTGCTTAGTACCCAAGGGGGCAGACCGAAAAACGTGGGAATGAGTATACCCTCAGACAAGTGTCCTACCCTAGTTCCCTGCAGCCCAAACTTCGTTTTACTTGTCCCGGACTACGCGGACGCACCGGACTCCCCCGGAGTAATGCTAATTCCGACCTCAGCAGTCAGTAGGTACTTCCAGATCAGGGCCCAAAGGGGTTGACCTCTGGTTCCTTATGCGGCTTAAACATCGGCAGTGCAAGCATACATCAGCCTTCCATCCACAACGAATTAAGAAACCGAACACAGGTACGGAACGCTTTCAGTGCCCCGAGCAAGTGTATCTACTCGTACCTACTTACCTACCTACCTACACGGAGAAAAAAATCTAAGTAAAATAGCAAGGCTACCTGTCATGCGTTTGTGGCAGGTTTTTCTCTTGTTATTCTAGCTAGAATTCATGCATTTAAAGCACGCGTATGTCTTAAACTAGGAAAGTTATATCTTCCATGCTCGAAAAGCAGTCTCACCGAGCGAGAAAATCTTAGCACTTAACCGTGCTGTGATTGTAAAGAACCCTTGTGATTTTGGTATGAGTTTATGCGCCCCGCATTCTCCCACCATACCTGCGAGACAGCAAGCTAGTAGGCGTGTCTTAAGACCTCCATTGTAAGAAACCCATACCAAAATCGCATGGGTTTCTTGCAATTATAGTACGGTCAAGTGAGAGCTTTTCTCGCACGGCGACGCTACTTTCAAAGCACATGTTCGAGCTGCATTACCATGCAGCTCAAGCAAATATAGCACGAACTTCGGGCCAAATTTGCACATTAAAATTTCTCACTTCAACAGGAATAGCTCAACTTGCTATTATGCTCAGATTTTTTCTCCGTGTACCCACATATCCATCTGGTCAACTCAATATACCCACCTGTAGATTTTTCTTGTTTCAGGAGGAGGGGGGATCTTACATAAGACACCCAGCTGAAGGCTGGGCTGTGTCGAAATCTTACCGACTAAAACCCCTCCTCCTTGCGCGTCTACAAGCGATGGAAACCGCGTGAGCATTATTTAAAGGCCGTTACTCACGGACGCATGTTTTTGGAAGCCTACACCTACTTTCCTTAGCCTCAAGGCTCACTTATCTCCGGAAACCATTAAGGTTTTCTTTTTCTATGGCTACGGGCGCGGAAGTACCTTCTTCTAGCACTCCGCAGCCTTGTATCCCTCCAGACCACATCCGCGGCAATTGAGTATGGACATGACCTTGATATTTACCGGATATGACAGACAGCGCCCGCGGCGGCCAAAGCCGAAAATTTTTTAGGGATAGAAATTTGAAATTCACATAAGATAGCATGTATGCATTGCTTTTAAATATAATAAATGCATAAATGATTGCTTTAAAACGTATATAACATTTTTCAAAACGAAGCAAAATAATAGAGGGAACTTTCTCGCCAAAAGATTTCGTGAAAAAATTGTCTTTTCATTCTAGTTAAACCCGTTCTAGTTTCGTTGTTGGTTATGAACATAACCTTAAAAATTACCGGCCGAATGTCAACAAGTCGATTGATGATGAATATTTTAATTAAAACAGGATTTCAAGCTATAAGCAAAGATATTTTTTCTATTAGTCATTCTATCGATTTTCACCCTGAAACATTCAATAAGGGAAGAAGTTGAGCAGTAATTCATATGGTGAGAGTGCAGGAGTTGAAAGTGAATGGAATAAGCAAAATTCAGTGCAGCGTTATCAGACAAATGTCTATTAGTTCTCCCCCATAAGACGTTAAATTACAGGTGTTTATTAAATAAAAAATATATTGTAACATAAAGAGAAGTATTAGGGAAATCTATAATTATAATTATAAATTTCCTAACACCACACAACAATGCAAATTGCCTTTCCTAGCTTTTTGACTGCGTTCTGTCTTCTGTCGCTTCTGCCAAAATCAACAAACATAAGCAAAAAGTTTTTTCACATGACATAGGGAACTGTTAAAAAAAAACTTCACTTGAAACTCAAGACAACTAATAAAAATCTCAATTTCATTTAAATTAAAATAAAATATACTCCATAAATATTCTGGGATAATTAAACTTTCTAACCTCAAAATCTGACAACTAGCATTACTTTTACAAAAATAATAGATCGTATAAATATACGAATATATATAATATTACTTATCCAATTAACACAATAATTTGTCTCGATACCTTTTTCGAAAAACAAGAGTACTGACATATTTTATGTGATATTTGTAATCCGATAGGAGGTCTGCAATAGACAGAGAAATTCAAAAATCAACTCCGATCAAACCGTTTAATAAACTAGAGCAAAAGTTTTTTTCCCTAAATCGAGATTTTATCAGTTTTCCTACAGACACTCTCGTTATCCGATAGTTAAACTCTTATTTTCAGGAAAAATTTATTTATTTTCAATCACATGTAAACAAGTGGAATTCATCCCTAAAAAATCGCCGCTTTTAGGCAACAGATGGCGTCAGGCTGTTTCCGCGGCCGTACTCAATAGCCACTGCGGTCTTCTCCAGTACATTCCCGGGCAAAGTGCCTCGGACTGTGGCAGCGGTAATCCCTTGTTACGACATGGTGCCCCTTAACTTGTCAGTATACCCACGCGACCGTAAGTCGGGCTGAAAGCTCCAATTTTACGGCAGGGGCTTTACGGCATCCAGCCTATCGAGCTTGCTCAATATCTATGACCTCGGTAGACTCCATGAGATGGTAGATCACCAGTTTAGCTCTTCGGGCGAGGTGACAAACACCACCGTAGTCTCCAAGAGTTCCTGCAAAAGTAGTTCTAAATCGCTCTTTGTCCTCCCTTGTGGCTTTGAGCTCTATGAGCACATCACCAGTTTTTGTCTGCCTAATGACCTTGACAGAGACGTTACGGTCGTCAGGCTTGACACTCACCTTGACTTCTTCTTTCTCCTCCTATTTGAGGCTACCGTCCACTCACACTCAACCTGGATTTTGGACTTCTTAGGGGCTGAGTTCTCCTCGGACCTCAAGAGACTCTGCTATTTGACCTTCAGGTTTTGCGCCTAAAGTCAGAGACGCGTATTTTCGCTGCGTATCTCCTCTGTGGTCACCTCTTCACAGTTTTCTCCAATTTGCTTCACTCAGGTTTGGCGACCCATCAAGCGTATTAGCTATACTTCACACGTCAGATGACTGCTGATTTCGCATATCTCCTTCTTTGGCTCGTACGCCATCCTCAGGAGTTTCTTTATCTTTATGACTTCGTGAGTCACTCGCTCCATAAACTGACTGCAAGCTTCTGCTCTTTCCTGCATCGTGGTGCTTTCCACTTCTGGAATGCTGCCTCGCCTCTTCCGTTTTACCCGGTACGTCCCCTCACGCAGCGAAAGGATTCCAGTTCTTGGTGGCTTCTTCACAGAAGAGTCCTTTTCCGCCAGAACTTCCTTTTCCTCCACCGACAAATTGCGTTATTCCCCCCCCTCCCCACCAAAAAAAAATTTGCGGGGCCGACGTTGACCGTCGGGTCTTACACCCGATTGGATTCGACAATAAGAACTTTCCTCACTTGGGGTATATGGTTCTCATCAACACTCTCCATGGCTGGTTTGAATTTATTGAAATGCTGGTTGGAGACATTAGAGGATATATCAAGCCCTACCGCGACGACAATGCGGAAACACCCTTAGGTAGGGTATCCACCTACAGATAGTTAGGTAGGTAGATAGGTAGGCAGGTAGGTATATAGGTAGGTATACCATTAAGCCATTTCCCTTTCAGGGTAGGCGTGACACTACCCGATTCGGGTAGTGTTTCTTGGTGGATAGTTTCTTGTAGTAAATAACTACAAGTGTGGGCTCACCACACCCACGATGGGCCAACAGCACGCAGTATTCTCGAATGGTCACCCATCCAAGTACTAACCGCGCCGAACGCTGCTTAACTTCAGTAATCTGACGAGAACTGGTTTTTTCAGCGTAGTATGGCCGTTGGCATGTAATGTAATGTAAAATAATTTTTAATTCTTTCAAAATGTTCTTTAATAGCAAAGAGTCATTTGAAATTAGTATATTTCGATACGAGAGAGCAAATGGGCGGTTTGCCAACTGCGAGTGTGCAGACCCAGCACGAACTCGAAGTCGAGGCAAAGCCAAGTCGAAAGGTGGAAAATGGTCAAACTGGAAATTTGTTTATAAAAATTCTTTGAATAATTGCCAACAAGCATCTTTTTCAAATAATGTAATCGAATATTAATTTAGCTCACATCTTATACCAAAACTATGGATTTCAGTCAGCTAAACATTACGAAAAGCTAAAAATGTATTTTCTTCATTAATTTGCTTATAACATTGTAAACCAAGTTTTTATTTATTCTTACATCGGAAATTATTGGCAGATAGTTCTTGAACTAATGCGACATCAACCTTAACTACCTGAAAATAAACGCGAGGATGAGTTATTTAGACTTCGACAAATGATCGTTACAACTTCGAAGTAGAGTTAATTCATATAGTCCAGGAACCCTATGTAAAAAGTGGTAATTTTTTGGCAAAATTGACTAATAGCGAATCCTGAGTGAGCCAAAACTAGGTCAGAGTTTTCACTTTTCAAAAAATTCAAGAAATGGTTCGAGCAGTCATCGCAGGCACCTGAAATGAATCTGCAGGAGAGTAAGTTTTCACTGAAGAAACTCTACCCCTACTTCTGTATGGACTTAGTGAGAAATGGATGAAGAAACTTGAAGGATATGAATGTGTTTGAATCTCTAGAGGTTTTAAACCTCTAGGGATTAAACCCTAAGGATCTAAAACCTCAATACGAAGCGAAAATACGAAATACTCGGTCACGTCAAATGCCTAAGGACAATGAGGGTGGAGAACGTGAATCGTAATAAATAGTGACAAGTTTGAATTTTATGTAATATTAAGGTTTACTATTGCATAGAGAGGAGAAGATTTTGATATTACTAAATTCTCGTCAGATTTTAATATTTTGTGGTATACTACTTCGTTCTGTGAAAATACTCTTAAATATTTGAAGAATTTTATTTTGTTTAAATCTTTAATTTTTGTCATTTTACGACTCGTTCATTCTTTGTGTTCATTGTTCGCATCAAACACAGTAATACCTACAAATATTATAATCTGTCGACAATTTTGTGATATTAAATATTTCTCCTGCTTTTTCTACAGGTAATCTATATATATACACCGAACTCTCGGTTTCAGTCCAGTTTCGTGGGTTGCCTGAAAATATTCTTGGCCACGAATCAGGGGGATCCAAACGTAAACAGTCAGGGCCGTCTGTACAGTTTCCAATTGGAATACATAATACTGCGCAATCTCCGTACGTGAGTAACCCGCTCACTGTGTCCTACCACGACGCTGCTGGTGTTTTTCAAACAAGATTCACAACCGTCTCTCGTCCTGCGCGCTGAGAAACTACTTGGGCCAGCAGTTCTAGGAAGGTCGAGACTGGGGAAATAGAATCCGAGAGTTGGGTGTACTGGCAAAAATAGGTACCATTTAAATAATTGTGAAATTATGGTGTTACATCCCGAAATTTTACAAAATTTGATGTAACGCCTAGCTAGG
>CAKNYM010036622.1:17746-31985 GCA_932195095.1 Andricus curvator | reverse complement strand
AATCTTTTTATTTAAAATGTAATCTTCTTTAAAAATTCGTCTTTTTGATTGAAAATTCGAGTGTTCCAGTTAAATATTCATAATTTTAGTTGAAAATTTATCTTTTTGGTTTAAAATTTAACTATTCCAGATAAAGATTCATAATTTGATTTGAAAATTCATCACTTTGGTTGAAAATTGAACTATTTTCTTGAAAATCCGTTTTTTTTTGTTGAAAATTAATTTTTTCAACTGAAAGTTTAACTATTCTATTTTTTTGTAAAAAATTGATATTTTTTAGTGGAAAATTGAAGTATTTTTTTCAAAATTTATTTATTTTGCAACGTTTTGCTCTGTTGTGTTAAAAGATGTTTAGAACGAACGTCATGAATTAAAATAAATGTTTGCGTTTTGCGGCAAATATAAATATGTTACTTTGAGTTGACCGGGAAAATTGAAAAACTTGATCGGGGAAAACCGGGAATTGACCGGGAATTTGAAATCGTCCGCCGAATCGCCACCCTGATCTTGGAACTCGAACTTTCCCAAAAAATTTTGGAAAATCTTGCAAAAGTAAACAAAATAACCTTAAAATCATTCAGATTATTTTTTTTTTAATTTTAGAAATCTTATTAAATATTCTTTTAAAATTAATTTTTTCAACAAAAAAAAAATTATTGTTAGTTTTTCTAGGAATTTTGATACAAATTTATTATTGTTCGTCATCTTCAAAAATCTTCATTGTGTTTTAAATGTTTTGAAATCTTTTCACGTTTCAAATTATTTTGTAATCTTTTCAAAACTTCTAAATATATTTTAAACTTACTCGATTATTTTCCAAATCAATAATTGTTCAATTGTTATTTATTATTCAAAATTAAAAAAAAATCTTTTTAAATATTCTCTTCAAATTAATTTTTCAAAAAAAAAAAAAAATCATTTTGAATTTTCCCAGCAAAGTTAAGAATTTTTTTTTTCTCAAAATCTTTAAAGATCAACAAAAAACTTATTTTTCGAAATCTTTTTCAGTTAAAATTAAGTTTGGATCTTCTAAAAACCGAGCTCAAACTGGTAAATATCTCTTAAATTAACTGAAATTTTTTCCAAATTATTAATTGTTCAATTGTTATTTATGCATCAAAATTCAATAATTTCACTTACATATTAAAAATTTCTTAAATAGAACAATTAAAATTGTAACTTACAAAGTTTTAATTTAACACTCTGAAATATTAACGATTCAAGGCTTTCTATTTCAAATAATTCAGTTTAAAATTGTTTAGTTTTTAATATTTGATTTATAATTGCTCATTTTTAATGAAAAGTAAAATATTGCGAAAAATTTAAAAAAAATGTCTTAATTAAAAATTTTCAAATTAAATGGGTTAAAAATGGAATATTTCAGATTGAAACAATATTTGAATAGGATTTGGAATTGAATAAGAGAGTTTAATTTCTCAAATTTTTTTAAAATTAAGAAATATTTATAAACATTCAATCGGACTTTTACATTTGTTTAACTACTGAAGCTTTCATACTGAAAAATTGAATCGTACTGTAAAGTCAATTATTGTTGAATTTTCAATAATCGAACTACAGTTATACAACATAATTTTAAGTACAGTTCCCAACATTTCAACTTTTGTGAAATCTTGTATTTTTTTTGTAAAGATTTGTAATTTTTCAGAATAATTTACGTAAAATTAAATGTTTTATTATGACGTCAAGCACCCAAATTAAAAAAATGTGAAATTCTGTAGTTTTCTGTAATACCCTGTAGATTTTTACAACAAAGTAAAAAAATATTAATAAAAAGTTATAGCAATTTTTGAATTGTAGAAACTTGTACTTTATTGTTAATTTTTTACTTTTCTACAAAAAAATATAAGAAAAAAATTGCTATTTGTATTTAACTGTATTTTTTTTGTTAAATTTTGTACATTTTTTTACAAAAAAGTACATGTTTTAATAAAAAATTACAGTTCTAGAAATGTTGTACTTTCTTGTAAACATTTTTTCCACCAGGGATAGGAAAATTTTTAGTTACAAAAATTAATTTCAAACCAAACATAAGAGTTTTCAACTAAAACAATTAATCTTCAACTGAAACAGTTCAATTTTCGAACAAAAAAATTAATTTTTACTAAAAAAGATAAATTGTCAACCAAAACTTAAATAATTATAATTATAATTATATTATTATTTTTAGTCAAAATTAATTTTTTTGTTTGAAAATTCAACTATTTCAGTTGAAGATTCATTGTTTTAGTTGAAAACTCTTATGTTTCGTTTGAAATTAATTTTTTTAACTAAAAATGTTACTATTCCATTTTCGGTTGAAAATGATTATTTTTTTAGTTCAAAAGCCATCTATTTGGTTGAAAATTTGTTTTGTTTAAATTAAAATTCAACTATCGTTAAAAATTCATGTATTTTGTTGAAAATACGTTTTTTCCCCTTGTGGAAAAATTTTTAACAAAAAGTACAGAAAACTAAAACTATTTTCACAGGAATCTACAAATAAATACAATAAATTACAACCAAAATTACAGGACAGTACAACTTTTTTCTATTATTGGGACGAATTTTGTACTTTTTTTGTATTTTTTTTGTACATTGTTGTATTTTATTGTAGTTTTAATTTTCTACAAGAATCTATAAGAATTTACAGCTCTTGCAGCCAAAAATTTGTTCTTTTTCGACCTAGGATGACAAATATTTAGAATATTGTAAAAAAATTACCTTAAAATCATCCAGATTCTTTTATGAAAATTTTGAAAATCTTATTAAATATTCTTTTTAAATTAATTTTGCAAACAAAAAATTATTGTTAGTTTTTCTCAGAATTTTGATGCATATTTTTTTATTTATTTGAAACCTTTCAAAATTCTTTAAAAAGCTTATAAATTTTGTGTTCGACATCTTCAAAAATCTACATTGTGTTTTAAATGTTTTGAAATCTTTTCAAAACTTCTAAATATATTTTAAACTTACTCGATTATTTTCCAAATCAATAATTGCTCAATTGTTATTTATTATTCAAAAAATTTTTATATTTATAAATATTTTCTTGAAATTAATTTAACAAAATAAAAAATCATTTTAAATTTTTCCAGCAACGTTCAGAAATTTTTTTTATTTTCTCAAAATCTTTAAAGATCAATAAAAACCTTCAAAATTTTATTTCGAAATCTTCAAAAATCTGAATTTAGTTGTTTCTTTTCGAAATCTTTTTCAGTATTAAATTAAGTTTGGATTTAAATAAAAAATAGTTGAATTCAACCAAAAAATACGAATTTTCAGTAAAATAGATGAATCCTAGCAGAACCGAAAAGATTAATTTTAAACGAAGAAGATTAATTTTCTACCGAAATAGACGAATTTTCAACAAAATTGTTGAATTTTCTACCCAATGGTTAAATTTTCAAACAAATAGTTTAATTTTTAACCAAATAGTAATTGTTAGATTTAATAATTTGTTAAATTATTTAAATCATACCCAAAATTTTTTTAATTCTCAATATCTAGAAATTTGTTATCCAACAAAGAGGTAAATTTTCAACCAAAAATGGAATAGTTATATTTTCAATTTAAAAAATTAATTTTCTACCAAAAAGAAGAATTATCAACAAAATACACACATTTTCTACAGGAAAAGTTAATTGCCAACCAAATAGTTGAATTTCCTAACAAAAAAGTGGACTATTTTTAAAAATTTATAATTAAAATTAAATTTAAAAATAATTTTCTGCTAAACAAGACAAATTTTTAACACAATATAGGATTTTTCAACGAAGAAACACAAATTTTCACTAAAAATGAAATAGTTAAATTTTCAGTTAAAAAAAAAAATATTTTTCGACCAAAAAATACGAATTTTCAATAAAATAGTTGAATTCTCAACCCAAAAGATGAATTTTCAGAAAAAAAATTGTTTAATTTTACACATAGTAGCTTAAGTTTCAACAAAATAGTTGAATTTTCTAACAAAGTAGTTAAATTTTCAACGTAAAAAAAATAATTTTTAAACAAAAAAATTAATTTTCTACCAAACAAGATGAATTTTCAACCACGCAGTGAAATTTTCAATTGAAAAAGATCAGTTTTTAACTAAAAGCTGAATATTAAAATTTTTAATTAAAAAACTTAAGTTAAAAAAATACGAATTTTCAATCAATAAATTCAATTTTCAAATAAAGGAATTTTGGAATAAAATAATCAATCTTTAACTGGAATAATTAAATTTTTAGTTAATTTTTTTTTTCAAGCAATGATTTTTCAGCAAAGTAGATAAATTTTCAACCAAAAAGATAAATTCTCAAGTAAAATCATGAATCTTAAACTAAAAAAATAACTTGAAAAAAATTGTTAAATTTTCTACAAAGAAATTAATTTTTAACAAAATATATTAACTCTTAATTAAAAAAAGGTGAATTCAAACAAAAATACGAAATTTCAATAAAATAATTGAATCCTCAACCAAAAAGATGAATTTTAAACAAACAACCCTGGTGGACAAATTTTTACCAAAAAGTACAGAAAACAAAAACTATTTTCACAGGAATCTACAAATAAATACAATAAATTACAACCAAAATTACAGGAAAGTACAACTTTTTTCTATTATTCAGACGAATTTTGTACTTTTTTTGTATTTTTTTTGTACATTGTTGTATTTTATTGTAGTTTTCATTTTCTACGAGGATCTACAAAAATTTACAGCTCTTTTTAAATATTTGCTTAAAAATTTGTTTAAACAAATCATTTCAAAATTTTCCAGGAATCTAATAATAATTTTATTATCTTGGAACTCGAACTTTCCCAAAAATTTTTGGAAAATCTTGCAAAAGTAAAAAAATTACCTTAAAATCATCCAGATTCTTTTTTCAAAATTTTAGAAATCTTATTAAATATTCTTTTTAAATTAATTTTTCAAAAAAAAAAAATTATTCTTAGTTTTTCTAGAAATTTTGATACAAATTTTTTCTTCATTTAAAACCTTTAAAAACGCTTAAAAAGTTTGTAAATTTTGTATTCGGCATCTTCAAAAATCTGCATTGTGTTTCAAATGTTTTAAAAGCTTTTCACGTTTCAAATTATTTTGGAATCTTTTTAAAGCTTCTAAATGTATTTTGAACTTACTCGATTATTTTCCAAATCAATAATTGTTCAATTTTTATTTATTATTCAAATTTTTTAAATATTTTTAAATATTTTCCTAAAATTTATTTTTCAAAATAAAAAATCATTTTAAATTTTCCCAGCAACGTTCAGAAATTTTTTTTATTTTCTTAAAATCTTTAAAGATCAATAAAAAGCTTCAAAATTTCATTTCAAAATCTTCAAAAATCTAAATTTAGTTTCTATTCGAAATCTTTTTCAGTTTTAAATTAAGTTTGGATCTTCTCAAAACTGGTAAATATCTCTTAAACTAATTCACTTTTTTGACAAATTTATAATTGTTCAATTATTATTCATGCTTAAAAATTCAATAATTTCACTTACATATTAAAAATTTGTTAAATAGAAGAATTAAAATTGTAACGTTGAAAGATTTAATTTAACACACTGAAATATTAACGATTCAAGGCTTTCTATTTCAAATAATTCAGTTTAAAATGGTTTAGTTTCTAATATTTGATTTATAATTGCTCATTTTAAATTAAAATTAATATATTGCTAAAAATTTTTAAAAATGTCTTAATTAAAAAATTTCAAATTAAATGGGTTAAAAATGGAATATTTCAGATTGAAACAATATTTGAATAGGATTTGGAATTGGATAAGAGAGTTTAATTTTTCAAGTTATGTTTAAATTAAGAATAATTTATAAAGTTTAAATTTTCAACCAAAAGATGCATCCTCAACAAAAAGTATAATAATTGATATTTGAACCCAAAAAAAAAAGAATTTTCAACAAAAATAGTTTTTTTTTACCAAAGAGTTGAATTTTCAACAAAATAATTAAATTTTCAACAAAATAGTTGAATTTTTCAACCTACAAAGATAAATTTACAATCAAAACGACAAATATTAAAACAAAAAGATTGATTTTCTAATAAAAAAGAGGTATTTTCAAACAAATAGTTGAAATTTCATCGAAAAAAGATAAATTTTTACCAAAAATGAAAAGGTTACATTTTCAGTAAAAAATTTAATTTTGAACAAAAACAAAGAATTTTCAACCAAAGAGATGAATTTTTTAACAAAGATTTTTCAGGTTTAAGGGAAAAAAAGTTCATCCACATTGTTGAAGTTTCAAGCAGAAAAACAAATATTCTGTAAAACAATTTTTAATCCAAAAATTTGAATTTTCAACAAAAAAGTTCATTTTCAACCAAACAGTTTCATTTTTAACCAAAAAAGGGGAAATTTGAACCAAGATTAGTTTTCTTCCAAAAATACGAATTTTCAGCTAAAAAAGACAAATTTTCAACTAAAAATGGAAAAGTTAAATTTTCAGTTGAAAAACGTAATTCAAAACCAAAAAAAAGAAAAAACAATAAAATGGTTAAATTTTCAAACAAAGACCTTCGACTAAAAAAATATATTTTTAACAAATGGTTCAACTTTTACCCAAGTAGTTGAAATTTCAATTAAAAAATATCAATTTTCAACAAAATAGTTCAACTTTCAACCAAAGAGATGAATTACCAACTCAAAAAGATCATTTTACAAGTCAAAAAAATTAATTTAAAAAAACGAAAAGAAATAATTTCCAGCTAAATTTTTTAGTGTTCAACCAAAGAAATGACCCTTAAGAAAACAAATTTTTGTTTTTTTAATTTGGTTCGACTATTACTCAAGTAGTTGACTTTTCAACCCAAAAAAATTAATTTTCAACCAAAAATAGAATAGTAACATTTTCGGTTAAAAAATTAATTTAAAACCGAAAAACGAATGTTCAATAAAATAGTTAAATTTTCAAACAAAAAGATGAACCTTCAACTAAAAATTTCAAATTAAATGGGTTAAAAATGGAATAAGGGAGACATTTTTTTGTTTGAGGCGCAGGTTTTTTAAATTTATTTTTTAGAAAAATTGTGTACAATTATTATTTTTAATTCAAACAATAGTTTTAAGAAATTTTAAACATTTAAAAAAATTTCTTTGATAAAAATATTTGATCATTGTATTTTGAATAAATAAATAATATTTACTATAAATCAAGTTTTTTAATTGTTTAAATTAGGGAATTTTATAATTTGGGAATTTTCCAATTTCTGTGATATTATAAACTGTTAATAATAATATAACATACAAATTTTAAATAACTATTAATTTTTTATAAAGTTTTTGAACACTTAAATTCGAGTTGAAATTAAATTCTGAGAATTGAGAACAAGAAAATAAGTATTATCAGTTTGTTTTTAAATTTATATAAATATAATCTGTATAAGATTCTTGAGAAAATTGAAAAAAAAAAGATTTTTGAATATTTCAGATGTGTCCAAAAAGAATCTAGAAGATTTTAAAGAATTTTTTTTCTTTATAGGATTTTACAAAATATTAGGAACAATTCGAGTCTTTATAAAAGATGTTTCGGATAGTCCTAAACAAATCAAGAAATATTTGATACATTTTCGGAAATGTTTTAAAGTTTTCAAATATTTCTAATCTATTTAAAACGTCTCAAATTCCAAAAAATATTTTTAACTGACTCGAATTTTTCTTTAAATTTTGAAAAATTATTCAAAATGTAAAAAATTGCCTTCTAATCTTCTAAATTTTCCCAGGAATTTTAAGAAAATTTTTTTATTTTCTTGAAACCTTTCGAAATTCTTTTTAAGGTTCTAAAGGTTGTTTTTGAAATCTTTAAAAATCTTTTGGAGTTTAAAATTCTTTTTGAATCTCTTCAATTCTACTAAGTATTTCTTGAATTTACTCGATTTTATTTTTTATTTTTGAATCTTACCAAATAGAAACATTTTGCTTTAAAATCTTCTACATTCTTTTTCGAAAATTTAGGAAATCGTTTGATGTGTTTAAAAACCTTTTTTAGTTTTCTCTAAAACTTCATTTTTCAAAAAAAAAACATTTAAAATTTTCACACGAATATTAGGAAATTTTTTTTTTTAATATTGTCAGACCTTCTATACCTCCTAATCTTTACAAATTATTTCAAAACTTCTAAATATCCCGTAAAGTTACTAAAATTTTTTCTAAAATTATATAATATGGCAAAATTTGCAAAATTTTGCTTTAAAATCTTTTACACTTTTTTCAAAATTTTACGAAATAATTAAAAATGTCTTGTGATCTTTTTTAATTTTCTCTTAGAATTCATTACAAAACAATCATTTAAAATTTTCCCATGAATGTTAAGAATATTTTTTTCATTCTCTTGACACCCTGCAAAATTCATTTTATCTAAGAATTTTTTAAATCTTGAAAAATTAAAAAAATTAAAAATAAAATCCCGAGGACGATTGAAAAATCCCGAAGAATAAAATTCCCGAATTCGAAAATTCCCGAATAATAAAATTCACGAATTACAAAATTCCAGCATTTAAAAATTAGAAAAATTGTTTTTAATACATATTTTTTATTTATTAAAAATACAATAATCAGATGTTTGTATTAAAGAAAAAAATGTTCAATGTGTAAATTTTTTCATAATTATTGTTCGAATTTAAAATAGAATTAATTGAAAAAAATATATTTCTGGATGAAAGATTTTGTTTGAAAATGTGCATAGTATTTTAAAAATATTAAAATGTGCTGAATTGAATCCTGCAAAGTTTGTTTGGAAAATGTTATTAGGTTCAGAGGAAGTTTAGGGAGAACTTTTTTTTCGCTCGAGGCACACGTGTTTTTAATTTTATTTTTTCATACAATTTTTATACAATTATTGTTATTTTAAATTCAAA
This sequence comes from Andricus curvator, assembly GCA_932195095.1. Classification (NCBI taxonomy): domain Eukaryota; kingdom Metazoa; phylum Arthropoda; class Insecta; order Hymenoptera; family Cynipidae; genus Andricus; species Andricus curvator. The sequence continues at coordinate 23,136 of CAKNYM010036622.1, read as the reverse complement.
CAATAATTTTTTTTTAACTTGAAACATTAAAAAAATTTTCTTTTATAAAAATATTTGTTTATTGTATTTTTAATAACTAAATAATATTGATGAAAAATAATTTTTTTAATTGTTTAAATTTTGATATTTTATATGTCGGCAATGTTATAATTTCGGGAATTTTATTATTCGGAAATTTTCCAATACGGGATTTTTATATTTCGGCAATGGGGCGACTGAAAAGTCCCGAATAATAAATCAATTAATAAAAAAAAATAAAAAAATAAATAAAATTCCCGTGGACGACTGAAAAATCCCGAAAAATAAAACTCCCGACACTGTAAAAATTCGGGATTGGAAAATTCCCGAAATGATAAAATTGCCGGAATATATTATTATTATTATTTAACAACAGCATGAGCTACAAGCTTAATATATAGATATATAAATACATATGTGATAATCTGCTGCGATATTTGCTTAGGTTCAAAGACCTGTGCAAGGAAGGTGAAATATGAACGTCTAGTTAATTAACTTTTACAAAAAATATAGACTTATTACGCTAGGAAGACATGATAAGGTTCCTGACTTTTAGGACTCCAAGTAGATACATTGCAACATGACATAGTTCTTTTTTATCTGGAGGGTTTAGCAGCGCTATCCAGAAGGCACCAGAGGCTGTGAGGTCGGTCGCGGGCCCAAAAAACGATGTTCGAACATCTGTATACATGGGACATTCTACTAGTAAATGAAAAAGTGTCTCTTCCACTCCCAGATTACAAATTGAACAGAGTTGCCCCTTACTGAAACCAAAACTAAGTTCTCCCACCGAAAATCTCCCTCTTACGGCACCCATGAGACGCACCTGCGCCACCCGGAGGTGAGCCTCGAATTTTGCCAAAATTGCCTCTTTGCGTGCCTGTAGGCACAACAAGTCCAAGCCAGGCCACAGGTCATCTTGTCCACACAACGATAAGAGATTTTTAACCTGTAAAACCCAGTTAAATTTTAGAACAGCAGTACCCGAATCTGCTAGGGACTGTAGCCGTAACATACAAATTCTAGGCAATCTCTCTTCCCCCATGCCCAGAACTCTTTCCAACCAGTTCAATGCCATTTTCAAGATACTATAGGCAATTGGGACTCTGCCTAGCTCTAGTCTCAGAGCATAACCTGGAGTGTAAGGAGGAAGCCCAAGCACTTTCTTGAAGAAGGTAGTTTGAATGACTTCGACTTCCTCGCAGTATCTTAATCCCCAAATTCCTATGGCGTAGAACAGAACATTGGCTACGAGACTTTGAAAAAGAATCAGTTTTGTGCGCCAAGACTCTGCTTTAGAGTTCCGCAGAACTTGCAAAGTTGCCCCCGTGGCCATCCTTGTGGCAGCTATTCTCCTATTACAAGCCAGAGCAAAGGTACCAGAGCTCGAAAATGGTTTCCCCAGATAGTTGTATTCCCTGACCATCTCGAGCTGCGTGTCATTGAAAGTGAAACCCGGAATAGTAGGTGGCCTCCCTCTATGAAAGATCATGGCCTTGGTCTTTGACGTATTAACCTCTAAAAGATGTAGGTCACAATACTCAGCAAGGACATTAATTTTCCTCTGAAGATCAATGCGAGAGTCAGCAAGCATCACGATATCATCAGCATATGCCAGCAAGATAATCTCCATCAAATGATTGATAGAGATCCCCCTTACTCCCCGATTCCGAAAAAAATCTTCCATGTCTCCAATCCACAAAATAAAAAAGACCGGACTTAAAAGTTCCCCTTGAAGAACCCCGCAAGTCACGTCCACTGGGCCAGTGAGACCCTCAGGTGAACGGATGGACATCTTAGCTGCGTCGTAAAGGCTTTTCATTATCTTAATGAATTTCGTGCTAATGCCCAGATTCAATAGTTTAGACCAAAGAAGGTCGTGATTGACTGAAGGAAAGGCCCTTTTAAAATCAACGAAACATGCAAAAACCTTACATCCAGGAGTGGAGAGATGAATCTGTATAATAGAGTTTAGAACAAATATATGGTCCATACAGCCTCTGGAAGCCCTGAAACCTGCCTGAAATTCGGGTATACAATTCGCAACGTTTGTCCACTCAACAAGCCTATCCAGGAGGATCCGTGTAAATATTTTTGCAATAGAATTCACGAGCGCAATATCTCTGTAAGAGCCCGGATCCTCTTTATCACCTTTCTTGAATAACATGCACGTGAGAATAGTTGCCCAAGAAGGGGGAACCTCCTCAGTCTCTAGATCCTCCTGAATAGACACTCAAGATAGTCTAGCCCTAATTCGGGTAAAGCTCGGTAAAACTCGGCGGGCACACCATCATGTCCAGGGACTTTCCCCTTTCTACATTTACGGATAGCAGCCTTTATTTCATCTTTTGAGATTTGGGCATCCAGAAGAGGATGCGTATTTGTACTCCAAGGAAGATCAAGGTTCACTTTAGGAGGATACAACGTATTCGCAAAAGCTTGCCATGATTGAATGTCAACGTTACTAATCTGTGCAACTCTAGGCTTAAAGAAATTAACTGCTCTCCAAAACTCCGTCGTCCCTCTGGCAGATGCAAGAGCCTCTTGAAAGGCCTTCTCATACAAAATTTTCTTGGAGATCAACAGTGAGCTATAAGCTTTTTTATCTAGATTAAATTTTGTAATATCCTCCAGCGCGAACCCTGACCTTCTACACTCTTTCAGGCTATTTTCAGCTTTTCTTTTGGCATTAAAGCATGCCCAGTCGAACCAAGGCTTTTTCCCTATAAAGCGCGAAGAAGTAGTGGGAATCATACAAGCAGTTGCGGCCGCCGCATTAATTGCCGAGATAAGATTTTCGTTTAAAGCAGCCACCGAAGAGCCGGTCGCCGCCTGCCAATCCGGGAGAATCAGTGAATCAAGGAAAACCCCCCTTCTATCCTCCCTCCAGGTCAGCCTTGCATTCATATTAAGTTTACGCTTTACAGAGTTAGCCTCACATCAATTTATCACATCAATGAAAGGTAAAGCGCATGCCGCGAGATCTATCGTACTCCCCCCTCCAGAAGAGAGGCGAGTAAGACTAGCCGGACAATCACCCTTAAATCTTCCGTTCAGTATAGCAAAACCACGTAATTCTAAACACTCAATCAGGGAAGTACCACGTTTACAAATCACAGGATCGGATACCAGCCTCCTCGAGCTCGCATTCGCCCCCACCGGTATTATATCAGGGCATACCTGATTCAAATCCCCGATTCGCGCATTAAAGTCCCCACCTAGAATTATAGGCGTGGAAGGATGTAACTCCTCTAATCGATCAAGGACCATGTCCAAACCGTCGCGCAAATATTCATGGTCAAGACTCGGTTTGAAATAAATAAGACCTACAATAAAAACCATGGAATGATCTGCGCACTTTACAAAAATCCACTCTGAGGAATTATCCAACATCTCACAGGTAAACCTTTTCCGACTCACAAATAGCGTCAAACCCCCACTAGCTCTACCAAATTTACTTACTCGCTTCGCGTCCACAGTGAAGAGTCCATGCTGAGACAACCAAGAGGGGGTTGCAGGTGCTGATGGGCACCAAGTTTCGCTCAAGCATAAAATATCCGAGTCCAAGTTGAACATTGATAAGCCTCCGACATTCGAAAATCCATGACAGTTCCAGAAAACAATCCGGGCAAACCTTCCTTTCGTCGTCAAGGACAAATCATTTACTGCCCTTACGGGAGCCATTCGATCCTCTCCGTGGAGTTTTTGTCGAGGAGTTCTGGAGTGGGTTTCTGGATAGAAAATTGCTAATGGAGCCATCCCTGTTTCGACGAGAGTCCTCGGACGAAGAAGCTGATTCCGATCCTGACCCAGTTTTTTTGGAGGGTCTACCTCTCTGTCTCCTGACTGTGTCCTTCGCCTCAAGAAATGTCTCTAGCGAACTAGAAGGAGGGCTAGCAGACATGGCACTAATCTCCTCAGATGACAGCACTTTCCCATCTAATTCCAAGTGGTTACCTTTTATTATTACATCAAAACCTCGATCTATTAGGCTGCTCTTATTCTGCATGAGCTGTCTCTCGCCTGCCTTTCAAGCTTTGATCTGTCACTCGAAACTGTGAGGCCCATTGCCGTGAAGGATTTTGATTTTTGAAAGACCTGGAACCTTTGAGATGGAGACCCCAACCTAATCAACACCGGTCTGGCACCAGGCTTCTTTCCCAGACGAAAAGCAGATTCCACTACCACAGATTCTACATCAGCTTTCGAGAACACCCCACGTACAGACGAGACTAGGTCGTTATTGTATGACTCAGTGTCCTTGAGCTTATGCAGAATCACATTTTTGGCACTGGCATCCTTTCGGAGCTGCAAAAACTCTTCTTTCAGCAGTTTCATGTTGTTCTCCAAATCCGTGTTTTTCTTCTCCAGATCATCATTCCTTAATTTTAGGGAATCTGTTTCTTCTCTCAGAAGGTCTAATTCGCCCTGAATCTGCGCAACCGAACCCTTCAAGGCAGCTACATCGTTTTTGGTTATCGAAGTATCCTCCTTTATCATGATCCAACAAACTATGGTCCCGCCATTTCGATGCTCAAATACGTTCGACTTCGCGTTACCCGAGTACCCCCACCATACTCGCTGCACTGGCGCGAACGGAACGCGAAGCCAACTGCCAAGATGGAAGGGTAGTCGGGTCTAACTAGGGAGCCGTCTGATTGGTTGACTTTTTTTTACTTGCGCGTGGCGAGACCATAGTTTGTTAGATCATGCTCCTTTATGGAAGTCAGCAGGGCCTCAAATCGCGTTACGTCAGCAGGAGTTGTACCAGGAGCACCCATTGTCGGTACGAGCCTGGACCGATCAGCTGTTTGACAAACTGAGAGTCAATGTTTGATGAATCGATAGTAACCAGAAATTCAGTTCTCGATTTTCACCAAGCAATACACACCAAATTTCAGGAAAAAACCTCGCCACGAAAACAAAATTCAGCCGATCACTAGCCCCGCACTTCACCTTTAAAAACTCAGACACAGTTTCAGTCAGAAAAAACCACCACAGGCGGAAATAGATGGAGCAAACACGCGCGCGACCAACAGGCCTGACGCCATATTTCATTCTTTATTGCCGGAATATAAAAATTCCGAATTTGTAAAGTTCCCGAATAATCAAATTCCCGGGGACGACTGAAAAATCCCGAAAAATAAAATTCCCAACTCTGTAAAATTCCCGAATTGGAAAATTCTCGAAACGATACAATTGCCGGAATATAAAAATCCCGAATTTTTTAAATTCCCGGGGACGACTGAAAAATCCCGAATAATAAAATTCCCGGGGACGACTGAAAAATCCCGAAAAATAAAATTTCCGACACCATAAAATTCTCGAATTATTGAAAAATCTAGAATAATAAAATTTCCGAACAATAAAAT